>VWPW01015304.1:99090-150264 GCA_013389825.1 Crypturellus undulatus
CCTGCCAACATTCCTGAGAAAAGATGCAGTATCCCTGAATCCAGGCCTGCCATGCTCAGCCCTGAAGCATGGGCCGTGTTAACTGGGCGATGGAAGCTCTTGGACTTCATTCGTAAGGGACAGCCACCTAGCTGTGAACACGAGCACTCTGCTCAGTCCACATAAAGGAGGGCGACAGCCTGGGATCTGATATATTCACAGTCTTTGCTGTAACCTACAGCAAAGCCAGTGGTCCCTGAAGACCTGCCCAGGCGTGGAAGCCACTGCAAGCACCTACCTTTGCTTCCTGTCTCTCGTCACAGGGTTGTGTGATCCCTGAACAGACAGCCCCATGGGTCTCGTGTGCCAGCTCGGGAGCAGGGTTGGCAGCACAGGGCAGGGTGGCGCAGGCGCCGCTCTGCACATCCCTCTGCACCGTGTCATGGCTGTGTCGCCCGTCAGCGTTTTTGCTGTAAGACCTGGCAGAGAAGCAAGGAGAGTTTTAGGCCCTAGTCCCTGCCTCTGTACAAACCAGGGGCGGTTCGGCTGTTTTTCTCACAAAATCGAGCCAAGGCAAAGGGTGCTCTGCGGAGGCTCTGGCTGGCCTGAGCAGAGCTAGCCCAGCTGCAGTCCGAGGGCAGCTCGGCCAGTGGCTGGGCCCACTTCTGCACCTGCCTCCTCACGCTCCCGCACACGTGCAGTGTTGGAGCGCAGAGGTGTGTGAGCCAGGGCTGCTCCCACTCAGGGACCATGGCACCTCCCGGGAGCCCACACGGGCAGCCCTTCCTGTGAGCACGCGGCTGCGGCAGCCACTGCAAGAGGAGGAGCAGGGCTTCAGGCTGCCCGTCCCCAGCGCCGCTCCAACCCCGCACGCTGGGCTCCCCCAGCTGACATGGCCCTCTCACAAGTAGCCATAAGAATTTGTTGTCATAAAATAAACCTAGTTTTGACCTAGTCTTTAATGCAGGTCTGAACTTGATACAAAACACTGAAATGCATTTTTAACTGGGAGGTGAAAGCTGACCTGTTTTTTTTTTCAGCTAAGGCTGGTCAGTGAAGAAGGGCTTCAGTTACTACATTTGTAATAAAAGAAAAAATCTTAATAACCAGCAGCAGCGCAAGGCAGCAGGATGATGCCTTCAGTACAGGAATGCACTGGTTTCCCCCCCACTAACACTGGATCACTGATATACTCATGGCAATCTGGATCATTTGGCACACAAGCTTCAGCCCAGCACAACTCTCCCTGTTCAGCTGCAGACCCATCTCTAGCAGTGTTCCTGCGCGTTAACGTGTGTGGCCCGTCCCCAGCATTTCTGAAGCTGCTGCAGCGGCGCAGCCGGCTCTGCATCCATAGGGATGCCCTTGCACAAGGAGGCACCTGCCTGCTATTCCTCCGGGGCCAGCGGCTCTGCTCCCACAGCGACCACCGTGCTCGCTCTCGCTCTTCATACTTGGCATGGCGCAAGGCAAAAACCTCATCCGACAGATCTTCTAGCTGTAATTATAAAAAGAGCGATCATTGCTGCTGTAATTACAAACATCACTGCAAAGACAGCTGATATGAGCCATAATTCTGTGCAGATGGGTTCACCAAATAAGAGTAAACAATATTTTCAGTATAAAGGTACATTAAAAAATAAGCATGGGGGGAAAGCGGGGTGCTTGTGCTCTCATATTTCTTTGCATATCTTTGATTGAATTGAACAGCTATGACAGTTGTACCCCAATGCAACTAACCTTTTTTTTTTTTTTCCCTCTTGTCGGGGAGAGAAAATTAAGAGGACAATTACTCATCTGTGCATGAAGTTGCTGTGGAAAGCACCACCCGAGGCTGAGCAGTTACCCTAGGGGTTCCCAGGGACGCTTCAGGAGGCAGCAGCATCTGCCAGGTGCTCTCTAAACAGGGAGGAACCGGCCTGAGCTCACCGAGGGCAGCAGGGGCTCCCCGAGGAAACCTGAGGAGCCGCATTCCTGTCATGAAACCAGCCATAAAATGCTGTGTGCTCTGAAGAGCCTCTGCTGAGGAAATGATCCGCTTGCCTCAGGACAACTTAACATGAACCTCATGTGCTTTAACTGCTCAGTCAAATAAGAGCCAGCTTTTTAGACAAAACTCCTTAGACGCAGATGCCAAATCTGACCTTCGCTTTGAAGGAGCCGAGATCTTCCTTTTCCTTTGGGCTCTGACCCCCCAGGTCTGCAGAGCCCAGCCTTGGCAAGGAGCGCTTTGCCTCCCTCCTCCCCGCCATGCAGGATGGGCCAGGGCTGGACTCTGCTGGCTAAGGTCAGACCTATTTCCAAGTGCTCTAAACCTTTCCAAGTTCGCCTTAAAAGCTGGAGGGGGAGGCAGGGCACAAGAGAGCTACAGCTGCAGCTTTTATACCAGCTGCTCCCGACTCCAAAGCAGAGCCAGTCTAGAGATGATGAACTCTGGGCCACAGCAGCTGTAAAGCTGTCCTGCCAGAGTGGTCCTGGACAACAGAACCACACCAAGAACTGGGCGAGCCAGGGAAAATAAATGGAGTTTTCTGTAAGAATAAAGACGCAGAGCTGTTATACAGCAGACTAAGCGAGCTGGGCCTGTTTAGCCTGGAGAAGAGAAGACTGAGAGGGGGATCTTATCAATACATACAAATACCTGAGGGGAGTATGTAGGGAGGATGGGGCCAATCTCTTCTCTGTGGTGGCCAGTAACAGGACGAGGGGTAATGGGTGCAAAGTGAAACACAATAAGTTTCATCTCCATGTGAAGAACTTTCCTGTGAGGGTGACAGAGCCCTGGCACAGGCTGCCCAGAGAAGCTGTGCAGTCTCCTTCTCTGGAGATCTTCCAAACCCACCTGGATGCCACCCTGTGTCACATGCTCCAGGTGTCCCTCCTGGAGCAGGGGGTTGGATTAGGTGATCGCTAGAGGTCCCTTCCAACCTCAACCCTTCTGGGAGTCTGTGATATCTGAACTGGCCACAGGCGCCACGTGCTAAAGCTGCAGCTGGCTGGGTCCTCCCTAATCCAGCACCAAGCAGGAGCGTGCGGCCACCCAGCCCGGCCTTGTTTGCCTGCCTCATGATTTCTTTTTGAAGATTCCTCATTGTTTTTACTGATTTACGTTAAACATAAACAACTTTTTCTCTACTGCTTGTCTCCTTTCTCACAAAGCAACTCCAGGGGTCCCTCCTCTCTTCAGAACTCACCAGCTCTGTAGCTCAGAGGGCACCTGTACCTTGTTGAGGCTCAAGTTCAGCCTCTGTCTTTCCAAGGTCAATAAGGTGTAGTGTGAAAGTGAGAATTTTATGGACTACAAACGTGCTATCTCCATAGGGAAAATTCAGGATTTTTTGTGTGCTCACATTTCCTTTGAAGTGGAAACAAAAGATAATTCTGAAAGCCAAATGCAGACTTTGAAAATACTTTGCTTAGCAAATTGCCAAAACTTTTTCATGCTGGGAAGAAATTTCATTTCAAACAGGCTTCTTAAAAAAAAAAAAAAAAAAAAAAATCCAAGTCCACATTCCTCTCCAAGCAGATTTTTGAAAAAAATACTGAACATAAACCTAAACACTCCTTTCCCATAGCTCATAGCAGTGATATAAACACTTCACTTTAGTCTGTTAAACACTTAGCAATTATTATATATCTCATTTAAAAACTATTCCTTATTCTATGAATAAAATCACCATGTTACTGCAAAGAGTGTAAAAGTTCTCTACTTGGATCAGTACAGTCTCTGCACTTCCCCAACTTTGTACGACTTCATGCATTTCTCCACCAACTTTAGGTAAACTTACAATTACTATAAATGGAAAAAAAAAATATATATATATATATATATTCACTAAGCTTAGTGTGAAGAAGCACAAAGGGAACTGCCAATTCCTAGGTGGAAAAATCCAGCAGTTATGTCAAGAGGAAATAGTATTGGAAAGGTCTGTTCAAAGCCGTGACTGATGCTATGGCTCAAAGACCAAGTCTCAAGGCACGTTCAGGTCCTACCAGCCAGGAATATTTCTGGAAAGTTCTCCAAAGATATAAGCAAACCTAACTCGGCCACACTGCATGTTCCAGTGACAACACAAGAGGCAAAAAGATGAAAGAAGTCCTACATTTCACTTGTTGGCTTTCTGGACAACAATTATAAACCATAACAACACTTAAGCAAAACTAATTACACCAAGAATTATTCCAAAGTATTTGCCATTACCAAAACAGACAACTGCAAAATAAACTCGAATGTTTCCTCACAAACATGCCTTGCCAGAAACGTTAACCTGGGCAAAAGGAATTAGAAACAAAGGAAGACAGGAAAATCCCTCACACACCCTTCCATGAATTAAAGCAACATTGGATTGCAAAACCCAACATGCAGACCAGGAAACTCGGGCGCTCTGTTTCCAAAAAATTAACTATGGCCAGCATGAGCAATGGAAAGGATACAGCTCACAGCCCAGCTTTTGTATTGCCCAACTTTTTAATGCTTGTTCTTGCAGGGCAAAATTTTGCAGAAACAAAACTAGCCACCCAAAAAAAGGTAAGGTTTTTGTACTCAACTAATGCCACTACCAACAGACCTGATTTCAGGAGGTGCCAAGCTCCCATCACCAGACTGTGGCTCCTACAGAACATGACCAATTTGGGACCCCACATTTTCCTCTTAACTCATGGAACTGCTGGATGCGTCTCTTGCCCTGACGCAGGCTGCTGCACTGGGAGCCTTTTAATGAAATGAAGTAGGAGAAATCTCTAAACTGGTGCTTGATACAAGGAGAAATCCAGAAATTTTAAACTTAGTCACTCAGAAGCTATGCAGAAATGAAGCTACTCTATGACAACTCCAAAGGCAGCTAGACAGTGGAATGCTAAGAGAAGGATTACTTCATATAAAAACAAAGTATATCTTGTGTGACTCATTGCTCCATGGTCATTCACAGATAATTTACTGAAGCTTCCTTGAAATCAGAACAAGGAACAATTTCAAGACTGTGAGACAGAGCCTAAGAAAGGTAATGCTTTTCCTTCATCTTTTTTTTTTTTCCCCCTTCCCTGGGCTTACTCAGTAACAAATCTAATTGAGCCTAAAACCTAAAGCAAAGAAGTGGCAAAACTGTGATCAGCCATGCCAAACAACCTTGTTTTTCTGTACTCAGAAAACATCCAAATCACTGAATATGATCCCAAAAGAAAGGAGGAATAATGGCAAAGGATGATTTAGACAAGACCCTCAGCATTTTTCTCTGGTCCGACATCCCTCCTCACTCATTCTACCCATGACTGCCAGACACTGCGGGAGCAGTGAACCACAGCAGGAGGCCAAGCTGCTTTATTGTACTCTACTTTTCAAGTATTTCCTGGCCAAAGAAATGAATCACACAGGCTCAAGTAGTAATTCCAAATATAAATGCACTGGGAGAGCTACTAAACAAGCGATGAGCAGGAAGACTTTAGACAGAGATACTTCCAAGTACATTCATTTTAAAGTACATAAGACAAGGTGTCTGCATGGCATCCTGCTCCCAAAGAAGATAAGGAAGGTTTTGTGCTAACAGACAGTCCCAAATCAGAAGGCAGGTGTGCAGGTGACAAAATCAGACCACCACTGAGAAATTCATTCATGTTTCTAAGGGACAGTGTACAGCTCAGAGTACAGTGCCACATAAAAGAAAACTGAAGCAGGGAAGTGAATATTGAAGAAGAAACTGAGAAAACCCGTTGGCCTCAGAGGCAAAGTGCCAGACTAACCTCTGAAGAGCAACAGGCCATGGAAAGTGGCTGTGAAAAAAGATGTGAGAGAAGAGCAGCCCCTACAGCACAGGTGCCACCAAGGAGCACGTCACACTGGGACACCCTGCACTAGAGGCCCCTGGGGCTGGGGCACTGAGATCTCACCACGGGACCCTCGGGGACTCTGCACTGCCAGCAAGGAACCGATGAGCCAAGCGAACGAGTGACCGGGCCAGCTCCTGTTGGCCTACATGCAGTTTACAGTTCTGCCCCCTTCATTCTTAGTGCATAGAGTCACACTGATGTAACCTGTCCACGAGGTTGAGTCGGCTGGGAGAAGATCTACGTTCACAAGTCTGACATTTAATACTTTATTTCTGAAATATTTATTTTCATGAAGTCACTGACTTCTGCGCATACATATGGTTATCCCCATTTAAAATTGTTAGCCAATTAAAATGCAGCCTACCTCTTCTTCATCCGTAGGAGATTTTTCCAAAGGTTGAAATTCAACAACTCTCCAGCTAGAAATGAGACAAGTCAAATAATTAAGTTTACCTAAATGCTGTGTCATTTTGACGGTAAAGATGACTCCTGTTTCAACAGTACATTAGCACTCATTGCTTCCTTAAAAGTGCTGGTGCTTAAAAAATTCCTTCAAATAAAAGAATTTCAAGTGCTGAAAAAATACAACCCATTTTTAAGCTTTGCCTTTCAAATATCTAAGCTTTCCCTTTGCCAAAACACTAAGCTCCTAGATAGTTTTTAATAATATTCTAACCTTTTGAAGACACTATAGAAGCAGACATGAAAAATACAAGATTTAAAATAAGAAACAACTGCATTTTGCTATTTCAGGTGATGTGCTAGTAAGCCACCAATTTACAGCACAGGAGATCAATTACTCTGCCTTAAAAAAATCTAAATACATTCTGTATTTTTCTCTTCTTTTGGATATCTCTAGAATCAGACATTCAAAATAATAGGCTTACACCATAAGGAAAATGTTAAGTTTAGTCTACAGTATTATAATGGATAAATCTTAAAATCATGTGCAAAACATTCTTCTATTCAATTCACTGGAAGCAAATTGACTACTTTCTACTGAACCATAAATCACCAAAAAAGACAGCAATCTCAAAATGACCATTCAGAGAGAGTCAGCCTAATAGCGCATGTAAGCCCACAAACATCACTAGAATTAAAAGGCTATAAACACACTTCTATTTTTAGTCAGCTGTGTATCTGCTGCTGCTCTGTGCACATCAGACTCTCCCCCTTGTGCTACTGGCTGTCCAGTCTTCCCACCAAGCTCCAGTCTTTCATCTACTCTTACACACAAATTGAAGTGCGGGGGAAAAAATCAGAGTATTATGAAATTATCTAACTACATGTTCAGTTTATTCTTAATTAACACTCTCAGGTTCATTCTGCTGTCTTTTTATTAAGTAAGGAGGCCATGAACAAACCTTGGGGTCAGGATTTCTTTATACTGTAGTTTCTCCAACTTCGAAGGTGCCACCAGTGACATTGGAATAACAATGTTGTCTATATCGTAGGAGCTCTCACTTCTCAACCTCCTCCTTGAGTTATGCTGTAAAATATAAATACAAGAGATTTACCAGCTCAAATCTTAGAAACCACATCACAGCTGAAAAACACCAGAACACACAAGGAGAAATTCTGCAGATTGAACAGATCCGCTAGAAGCTGAATAACTTTTTCTTAAAGGTGGAACTTCTGGAAGATGAGATAGTTTTAAGATTTGTTGATTTACTTAATGCTGGCATAACTGTTATTGAAATTAGTGAGCATTTCCCCTCCCCTGATTTCAGTTACAATTACTTCTGAATACTTTTGAGAACTTTTTTAAATTTAAGGCTACCTTCTTCATAATGTTGAGCCTATAAGGAAGATCTTCGACGGTCTACCCCTAACCCCTAACCCAAGTGCTTCTTCAGTGTGATACAGTTAAGAGTTGCAATTCCACTGATCTGCTCAGGGAAGGGAAAATAAGGAAAAGTGTGCATTATCCCAACTGCAGGATGCAGACTTAAGCTCAACCACCTAGTAGTCATTCCAGGATTGAAACAGGAGGATTTACAGAGCACCAGTGTGCTATTAGGCTTTGTAGATCTGTAGGCCTGCCTGACATCTGAGCAGTAAGATGATGAACTCCTTGTGAATTGCAAGAAAACAAAGTGTATTTCTGCACAGACTTCATTGAACCTGAGCTCTGGTGTTCCCCAGCAAGCTCATATCCCAGAGCTTTAACTCCTAGTTCTAAGAAGTCTAACTAGCCAAAGCGAGATTTTTAAGACACGGATGCATGTTTGGATTGGATTACCTGTGATGAAGTGCTGTGAGTGGGCCTGGACATCGCACTGACGCTGGACACCGCAGAAAAACTGCCATGGGATTCTGGTTCTGCATGTTGAAAGGAAAACGTCTCAAACCTAGTGCTATGTTCGCCTGTCACAAGACAACAGCAAAACACGTACTGACTGTTGTCCATTATACTAAAGATATTTTTCCATACAGTAACAGCAAAATCATTTCTAGAAGACCACAGTTAACCACTTAGATATAATGAATACTAAAAAAAGCCGTCTAAATAAACATTTGTTACTCATCCTGTCATTGTTGTTCCACAAAACTTGACTGGCTCCTTCCAAGAAGAACTTCTCTTGGAAACAGCTTCCAGATCAGAGCGAAGCTGCCACCATCAGCACCCACAGCAAACACACCCAGGTTATGGAAATGTTCTCCTACCTGGGCTCCCCTCCCCAAAATACTGTTAACTGAACCCTGACGGTTTCTTCCTTGGAAAAATGACACAATCAAATTGGCAGCAAGAGTAACACTTCCTGGATCTCCACGTGGGATTTCTTCTAGCACCACTTCACTGCTCCAGGCCAATGGCAACTCTCACCTGTACTGATTTGGTCCTCCTGTAAGCAGCATTTAGGGGGATTCGTGAACTTAAAGCTTTTAAACTCAGCGCCTGCATTCCTACCATCTTTAATTTACAGTAAGAAAAGGAAACTCAAACTTAAGACAAACTAAGTTAAAACACAAACTAATAAAAAGAATCAGCAGAATCCAGCATGAAAAAAAAGGTAGGAGGGATCCTAAATCCCGTCTGGGTCAAGTACATGAGCTCTCTGCTCCCAGGCAGCTCTGCGGCTCCTTGGCACACAGCTTTTATTTTTGGCCTTGTTCATCAAACTGACCTTCCCCATGGATAATTTTTCCTAGACAGAGCCCAAATTAGGAATAAATATGTAGTACTACACCCTAAGCACTAATAAGCTGCTGCTCACAAATATACCACATAGCAGTTTTCTGGCATGGGTAAATGCCCGAATGTCTATGATCCTCGTGATAAAGATGACATTTTTTCCTCCATTAACGTAAAGAGCTAAATTCCACTGGCAGAAGACTACAGGTAACTTAAAAAGGTTCAGTCCAAAAAGTTTTCTCTCTTACCAGCATTCACGAGAACTTCACATTGGTCCTCTCACTGGTGAGGGAGCTTTTTAATAAATAGATTTTTTGGTTTTGTTTCAAGTACATCATAATTTTTGGCTAACTCATCTCCACACAATTCCCATACCCCTATCTCTACTGCAAGATTACACTACCAGCTTAGCCTATATCATATTTTCCCCAGTGCTGATTATTTATGGGTTTTTTTTCTTAGTTGAAATTTTGTACCAGAATCCTCCATCCTCTTTCTTAATCTGCAATTTATTTGGTTCAAATTTCTCATGAGAGATTTTGCAAAAAAAAAAAAAAATCACAAACAAATTTCACCTACAATGGAATCTGTTAGGCTTTTAGATTCCAGTAGCACAGAGAGGTAAGATCATAATTTTCTTTACCCTGGGATGCCAAATCTTCTGTCCCTAAGCAACCACATCACTACTCTATGTGGCTCTGCAGAGCTCACAAGGCAGTGTCTGTTAATTTACCTAGTGCTGAAGTACAGATTCAATGGCTTGGACTATAAAGACAGCATGGGTGAAAACACTAATTTATAAACACAGGCTACCCACAAGACCTGTTAGCAGTCTGGAAGGAAACCAGACCCACAAATGACAGTACACAACAAATGAAACACAGCTGACCAAAGAGTCCAGAAATAGTAAATGTTTGGTTGAGTGCATGATTTGACAGATAACTTTGCAACCCAGTGTTTCACTGACTACCTTAAAAAAATAATAAAAACAATAATGGCAATTGGCACTAGAAAAAAACAAAACAAAACAAAACAAAAAACAGCCAGGCTGCTAAGCAGTTTCCTTAAAGAGTATTCCAGCAATAACAGAGCTTGTCTACTTTTATAATATGTACTGAAGTAGAAAGAGAAGGATTACTACACTTTAAAATACAGCGTTATTTTCATGGTGCTGCAAGTCCATTCCTGCAAGCCTGTAAAGTTTCATGGCAGCATCCTTTTTGAAGATAACTTAAAATTCATTCTTAAAAGCCCAGTGACAACAAACTGATTTATAAAGTATTTTAAGTACAATACTATCTTAACACTGTTTTTGTCTTACCCACTGCCGTCTCACTTAGGTGCCTTTTCTTTCTTCTCTCTGAGAGCTGGTCAGATGTTCCTGACACTGACCGACACTTGGAATTATAAAAAGAGTCACTGCTCCACTGTTTGAGAGAAACGTGATGTCGACTATAGTCTACAAGAGAAAAACCATGTAGCAAGCTTAACACTTACTTTCTACCAGGACAATTTACTGCCTGTCTGCATCACAGAGGTAGTAATAACGGAAAAAGCAGAGAGATTTCTAACAGAAATCCAAGCAGCAAATGTTACAGGCATCTGTGCATGCAAAGAGCCCTTGGGCCAAACGCTCCCTGCTTGAACCACTGCCCTCCTGTGGATTTGGTGGACTAGAGCCAGTGAAACACAGGGGAAGCTCCTGCTTCTCCCCCTGAACCCACCTGCTCCTAGCAAAGGTACCTCCAGAAATCACCTGCTTTGCTTGGAAGAGGGAAAGGAAGGGAGTAGGAATATCCTAAAAACTATGGCCTATAACCATATGAACCTGATGTTGCAGTTCATATGTAAAAACATGCATTTCCACTGCTACTATTGATTTGTCGTGCTACCTATGAAAATATATTTTTCAATTTTTTGTCTTAAAAAACGAATATGAAGAAACAGCCCCAGTGTAATCAGAAAATGAGCCAAGTGGCAAGTCAGTCAGTTAACCCACAAAGATCTTCATGCCGTGAGAGCCTTTCATTTCTTTTTTGACAAGACGGTCACCTCACTTGCCATGATGGGGAAAGACCCACCTGTCCAATCCAACCAACCTCATCCAGGAGACCCAAGTGCTTTGGTGCATCAGGGCCCTGGTGGGATTCTGCCATTGCAAGTGGGCTGGGATTTTCTCCCACCATGCTGCATGGACACACGAGAGGGACTCTTTCACTTCTATTCCTCTAGTCTGTTTAGTAATAAAAGCAACTATAGCTGTACAATTCCATGCTAAGAATCAAAGTACACAACATCTGAGGACAAACTCAAACTTGGATACTTTTTTTTCATTCAAGAACAACCTTTCACACCTGACTCATGACTGTACAGTGGATATAGTGCTCTTTTTCCTTACCTTTTATTTGCCCAGAGCCTGAACATACGTGTTTTACTTTGATGCAGTGTGTCCTGGGAAATGCCCTTCCCAAATCTCTACCCATTCATCTCCTCCAAAAGCCTGCTTTGGGAGAGTTTATAAATCTGAACTTCTTTAGGGCAGGAAATGTTAGAAAACCAACCAAAAACGGTCTTGCAAATGTAACAATATTTTGCCTTACGTACCATTGTCTGGAGACATTTTAAGATCCACCCCTGGAGATGCTGCGTCAGTGGGTTCTCCTTTAATGTCATCCTTTCTCAACAACGTTTCAAAATACACGTGAAGAGGAATATCTAAAAACAAAAACCCCACCTACATGAGAATGATGGCTACTTACGAAACAGTGAATTATTAATCGCTGCTAAATGCACAGGAATCAGTTTATGTAAAACTATGTAGTATTCTCTAGGTGCAATACAGCTGCCCTGAGTCCTCAGATCTTGAAGGAGAGCAGTGCAGAGTAGCTCCCAAGAGGACAGCCTTGTCCACACAGCAGCAGCAACTTAACACAGTGCAGCTGGAGTCAAAACAGGAGGGACAGTGTGAAAACGGAGTGGGTCATGTGGAAAACCCAATCACAGCATCTCAAAAGGCAAACTAGGCATTTTGGAGATATGACTTTTGCATATGTAAATCAAAAAATTCTCAGCAAGGTGATCATTGCATTTGAGCTTCTCTCCATGGTACAGAAAGCACCCATAGTAGTTTCTGTCAGGTATCTAAGATAGGCAACTACTGTGCAGGATAATCTCCATTAACTGCCTGGAGGGAAAAAACTCATTTCTATTAGTGAGAGACATTAACAGGAAATACATCATCGTTGTCATAGGCAGCAGGCTTGGCAGCTACTAAATTCCAAAAGAGAAAGGGACTGAGGGCAAGGCCAAACTGCTGTTATTGACACACCAACTTAGTCTCATGTGCCTTGAGGACTTGCCAGAAAAGGAATTTTCAACATGCTTTGCTACCTAGAAAGAACAAATTATTTCACTTCGATGCTGATCTAGCCGGATACTTGGACACAGGACTAAAAGTGATCTGCAACAGGGTTTTATTCGCTCAAGGTTTTGGACTCTTTTGCTCTTCTACATCTCTATGAAGAAGGCTTGAAGGGTGTATCAGTCACAGCTTTTAAAATATAATCAAAAACATTTATCAGTGGGGAATGCTTTTCAGGGAGGAATCACCTGGATGTTTCAGAGATTGTTTATTATGTGCTCTTACACCTTAATTGAAAGGGCAGGAGTGTTTGCTCCAGTTAAATCCCAGGCCATGCACAGAAATACCAGAAATATCTCCCAGACTTCTAGATACAAACTGCAATTCTGCTGCTATTCAGGTACAGTTTGAAAGGGCACCTTGATGCTCAGGTATGCTGCAACAACTCACACGCTGTCCGGTGAAAACCCTCACAGAAAACCCTCACAGAAAACCCTCACAGAAGCGCAAACGCCAAAAGGTAGACTCTGAAATGCAAGGACAGTTCCCTTTCCAGACGCAAGAACCCTGGTCAGTCAGTCCAGCTGCCCTGTATATAGGCTACCTGCAAACTGCAATTCTTTCTACTTTGTGTTGAAAAATCCTCTGCAATATTGCAGGGCTCCTGTGCTGGTCAACAGCTACCTGAAAATAGGTCTTCCCTAAGGCAAAAACCAAGCAGCATGAATCCTTTCTGCTGACAGCAGCATTTAATATGCTATTTTGAAGTCTTGAGCGTTGTCAAGTCAGCTGTGCTAGTTTCAAACTAAGGACATGTAGAAAAAAACATCTGTAATACTGTTCAAAAACCAGTTTACAGAAAAGATGAACTTCAAAGATCACCGAAAAAGCTGACTATCGGACAAACAATTAGAAAAACTAACTAAAGCTTTTGAGACCTACAGCAAAGGGCCCAAACTGAAAGCTGCTCATGAAAAACATCAGAATTGAGACAGGCCATTCAGTGGGCAACAACCACTGTCTCAGAAGGTTGTGATGAGCGGCACAAAGTTCAGCTGGAGACAGACACTAATGACACCCTCTAGGGCTCAGTGCTGGGGTCAGCACTGTGACAGCTTCATTAAGGACTTGGACAACCAGAGCAGATGCAAAGATGCGGAGGATACAGGACGGGGAGGAGTGGCTGATGCACTGAGCGCTGTGCTGGCATTTAGAGGGCCCTGGACAGGCTGGAGAGCTCCGTCTGAGCTGGGCAGAAAGAAACCTCGTGAAGTTCAAAGGGAATGAACAGAACCAGAAAGATGCAGATTTACAGGACTAACTGCAGTGAAGGACAACTAAGATGATTAAGGGGCTGTAGTATCTCTCCTGAGAGAGCTGAAACTGTTTACCCTGGAGATGAAAAGGCTCAACTGGACAGGGTTTGGGCAACTTGCTCTAGGTGACGCTGCTTGGACAGGGGTGGGGGAGTTGGACAGATCTCCAGATCTTTCAACCTCAATTATTTTCTGCTGTTCTGATTAGAAATAAAGTAACCTGAAATGTGAAACTGCTTTCAAATACCTGGCATACCAGGGAAACTCTGAAATTTGTTTCTACAAACAAATTTTTCAGGATTATTTCTTCCTCAAACTTTAAACTCTGGCCATTACTGCAGAGAAGACCTAAGCAGCCAATGCTTGCACATGATACAAAAACAACACCCTGTGAAACATGCCAAACCACCTTAACCAGAAAGTTTTCTCTGGCTGAGCTATCTGGGTTGTAAACACCCTGCTGGAATCTGAAATCTAGTGGATGTGTTTTTCAAAAGTCAGGATGACTGTAAGATGTTTCTTTAGTCTAAATGCATATATGTCATCGGTGTGAAGTCTTCTATATGAGGAATTCTAAAATCACTCAGAAGAAAAGTTAGTCCAGGAAATCTCACTATCAGAGCAACTCTCCGTTAGGGGCATGGAGTTGGAGTTACTCACCTGAGGGGAATGATAAGACCGGATGGAAAGAAGAGTCCAGCTCTTGTACATAATCTAGTATCCTGGATGCTGCATTGTCACTTGAAGGGGAGGCTGCAGCCATAAATGGTAACTGTGTTTTACATGTCAAGGAGGCATCTTGAGATGGTAAAGTCTGTGGGGATAGAGACAGACAAATGTTGACTTCTCCTTTACTCAATTCCTCAAACTGAAACAGAAAAAACAGCAGCACATTGAGGGACACTCCTTGTTATGAAAGGTGAGTGGGAAAAGCATTCCCACAAACCTGAGCTGGACGAAATAGGCACACGTATACCTCTCACACACTGTGTTGCATCATGCGAAGCATACTAAAAAGAAGAAACACCTTTTATTCATGGCTAGGGAACAGCTCCTCAAGTTTCCAGGGCAGAACCTAACTGTTACCAATTGCTACATCCTACCACCAACAAACATGCCTTAATTTCCCAGTCCAGCACAACAGGCACGATAAGAGATACACAAACAAAACTAACACAAGACTAAATATAGGGATCTTCTCGGCTTATACCCTTTGATGCCCTGAATTCCTCAGTATCTCTATCTCTAGACAGTTTGAGCTTATAAAATTTAATGCAAGACACAACATTAAACATTTTGAGTACACAGTATATGTACACAAAGCAAAAGGGCAAAGTCTTTACCTTGTTATAATTCATACGTCAGATAAGCAACACAAACAAAAAAGACATGCAGCAATGAATAAGGAGAGGGATGCAGCAAGGATTTATATATAGAGAGAGAGAAAAACTGTAAGAAAGAGAAGAGTTGCAAGGAAGGACTAATTTAGCTGTTTGTTTGCAACACAGGTTAAAATATGGAAAGGGAGAGGGAATGAGACCTGGAGAAGAATACCATGTTAACTGCCAGGTTCATGGTCTCCTGGAACAAGATCTCAGCTTAAGAAACACTAAAAATATAAGAGAATTCTTGATTTTCTTCTATTTTTATGGAATGCAAATAGCTGGCAGCTGCAACAGAGTCAAGATGATCAAATAAACCTTACTTGTATTTTTAGCAATTCTACCTTCTGAAACCAAGAAAGCTCTTTAGCTGCTTCTTGCTGCCCGCACTTGAGCAGTGGCACCCATCTGTCAGTGATGCAGTGCTCCTACCCACAACCTAGCGCCCCACTGCTTATGGAAACCAGAGCTCCTCTCAGGCAGCATCATCCTTCACTATGCACACTGCAAGCCAGAGAATACCCCATAAAAGTGTCCTCTTCCCTCCTGCTCAACCAAAGCATTCCCTAAGCTGGTATCTGATTGCAGTCTCTATAAAAATATGGAGCTGTAACAGAGGAGAGCCCTTGGGGTGGTGGGAGTCTGTATTTCACTGTTTGTTCAAAGGAATCAGTAATAACCCCAAATCCACCTTGATCCCCAAATATAGGTTTACAAGGAAGTACTTCCAAGTTCATTTGGCAAGAGTCCTTTTCCAGTCCAGGACTCCCTGAAATCAATGCTCAGATATTTCCTGTGAGAGACATATGGGACTGCTCAGCTGTGTAAGTTTAAATATCTATGAGGTGCTGGCAGAACTGGGACCTGTGTTTGGACACTGGAAGGATAAATTTGAAAGCAAATTTAATGCTTCCCATTTCATGGACCATTAAACTAAAACTTAAAACTTTAAGCTACTAAAGCTTAAAGCTTTTAGATAGTTGCTGTTCCTTCCATATAGTAAGGCTTTGTTTTTCAAAACTCTTTCCCTTGAGCTTGTGTTTTTCTTCAGAAATGAACCCATCTCCCCAAGGCCCACAAGTTAAGCTGCTATTGCCCCCTGTGCTTGAAGGGTTTTTCTGTTATTGTTTTTGTGTGTGCAGGCTTTTTTTCTAAACCAGAAATGAATCCACATAACAGAAAATCATAAATCTTGATCTTTAAAAAAGAAAAAACAAATAGATCACACCAACATATAGTGACATCCAGTCTTTTAGTTCTGACTTGCTTTTTCTTCACTTTATTCCCAAATACATTTAGCTCAAAGCTAAGCCTGCTCCAAACATGCACAATATGGTCAAATAGCCTCCACAGTCTCGATCTATTTTGAAACAGTAATAAAATCCAATTGCCAACATTTATAAATACCAAATTCTTTTCCTCATGTAGCCTGTGGTGGAAGTTATGAAACTCTGTGCTTAAATTGGTACATTATTTCCTTAAATACTCTGGCATCAACTTCTGTGTAATTACATCTTTCATTAAGTCAGTTCATCATTCAAGAGAAAATAGAGCTCTATACTAAAGCAAGAGCCATTTTATTTTAAAAACCTGCAAAGCTGCTGGAAAAGAGCTAAACAAGCTGGCAGAGTCTGTGCTCCCAGTTACTAGAGCAGCTTTGCCTTTCTGATGGGGAACTGGAAAATGCTGAATTAGGGAAGTCCTGATGGTTCTCAGGAATACTGGTTTAATCATGACTTGATGAAAAAGTACTGAAGCACTTCATTCTGCGATGAAAGCACATTGCTCAGGCTAAGAAAGTGCTTCCACCTTCTTGAAATAAAACCAGAGGATTTGTTTATTCGAAAACTCAGCTCTGCCAGCTACCACTTTAGCCTGGAACAGCGTCTGCCACCCGGCCAGACAAAAATCACCCCCCAAAAATAAACCTTTGGGCAGCAGCTCTTATCAAGCTTCCCTCTGCTACGCTAGACTTTGTACCTATCTCCTGAATCTTTCTTCTTCCCCACTGAAATTGCAAACCTTGTGCTTCCTGAGCTTGGGCAGATATGGGGAATAACATTTCATTAAATTGATGCTATCATGGAAAAGAAAATACACTGTATTTAAGAGGAAATCAGAAGTGTGCAATCTTTACATTAAAGTATAAGAGCAGCCCTGTTTTAGACTTGATAATGAACAGTGGCACCAACAGATCCTGAGGCAGAGACTCATTTTTCCAGGAAGAGAATGGAGAGAAACTTTAGTAAAATATTAATGACAACCTGCTCAGCACCCAGCTGGCCTCAAAGGCAAATCTTAGTATCATAAAAGGATCAGTAACTTTTACCTTTCTCACAGGCCATTCACCTTGCACAAGCAGAAATGTAGTTTTGTTTCTTCAGTCCTTTTTAAGGCACTGGAAGATGGACTTTCACCACCTCTCTGAGATGCATGCTGTATTACACATCTCAAAACAAAGACCTTTTCTTCAACTTGCAAACTGCCTGGAAATCAAAGTTAGTGCTTAATCTTTGACTAGCTAAACAAACCAAAAGGAGGAAGCCTTTCTAACCCACGGGGATATGTTTTGTAAAAATGCCAGGTAAAAATGAAGAATAGACGTGATCAGCAAAACACTAAAATAAGCTGTTGCGACAGGACTGTGGAAAGCAGACTGAGGCCCATCGTTTTGCAGAAACAAAACTCACAGTTCAGGGATTAACTAGTTTTCCATGAACTGTTATAGAGCCCGGACTCAGCTGCCCCATCAACATCTCAGTCTTGCGAGACCAGAGGTGTTCCCCTTGCCTTCCTCCCTCGCACATCACAGTCTTGACCCACCTCTGGAATGGTTGGGTGCTTGGGAATTTACTTTTCAGAATAGGTGTTTTAGTAACAGAAGACTATTAAAAAAAAAAAAAAAAAGTCTTTCAATGTGAAAACAGCAATTTTATCAACTATCACTCCTCCCAGTCCAGGAGACTGACCTATCAAAAGGGTACCTGGCCCCTCTCACTGCAGCAGGATGCATCCTCGCCTCAAAACCAGTCTGCAGGAGACCTGGCAACGTAGCAGCATTCCTTATATTCATTGCTTTTCTGAGGGCAGCTGTGCCAAGAAGCTTTGCAGAGCAGGTGGTGGAGCCAATATCTAGGGATAACAAGGTGGGGGATAAAAACCAGAAGACTTCCTTCGGTGCGACTAAGGGAAATGGCTGCTTCACTATGTGAAAGGCTAAAGTTGAGCTGGCTACTGAAGAACATATTTGCCAGTTACTGTCCTAAAGGGTATCAGGTTTTTGGTTTTCTTTTTAAATTTACAGAATGAATGAATCAGAGAAAGCAGCACCTGATAACAGCCACAGAAAACTCAGCTGTATCTCCTCAGATACAAGAGAGCTACTATGTGGACAATACAGTTGATGAAATGAGACTGCTTCTAGGTAGCAGACTCTAGAAGTGTTTGCAAACACCTCACCTGACAGAAACTGGGGTGCAACTCTCCAGCTATGTTCTGAGTAACTTCATGTCTGTACACATGCTTCTCTGGGGGAAATAAAACTGAAGAAAACTGGGAAACTCAACTCACTGGAGAAGAGTGACAGCACTCTCATTCTCTATAATTTTAGGGGTAATTGTGGATCACTTGCTGGTAATGGACATTCAGCAAACATATAGGCTCTGCTATGCTGACTATAATACAAATTATATAAAACATATTTTTTCCTAAAAACAAGAAGACTTGATCTTTTTTTCAGAGTCCCATATGTATTTATCACAGGGCATCTAAAGCCCAGCTCTCAGCATACACTAAGAAAGTAGTAGGGCACACTTAAAAACAATGCATCATAGAACTGGCATGGAAATTAACGTAAGAAACTCCAACCCTAGAATGTAATTACAGTAACTAGAAAAAAAACAACAATGCTGAATGGAAGCAGATTCTTATTCTCTCACACAACTGCTTCAACTGGAGCTCTATGAGAGAAAAAAAAAAACCACAATGATACTAAATTGCAAGAGCAGGCAGCTCTTCCAACTGCTCACCTGGGGTATCTAAAACGCAAGCTTGTGCGCCCTGTGCAAGCTACGAGGGCCTTGGGACATTCCCAGATCTGAATCCCAGGTTTGTGCAGGTGCCCCCGGCCACACAACCACGTTTTCCTCCAGCAGGTGGAGGTGCAGAATACAAGGATAATTTTCTGATGATGGAAACCCCACTGTGCTCCGCAACCTGGCAAAGTGCAGGACAAAATATGAGGATGTTCAGAACTCGCTCTCCTATTGCTGTTTACAGCTGTTCATAGTTGTATAATGTTTTAATAAATTAGCTCCAGTCACATCCCTCAGTAAAGCAAGACTGACCAAAACAAGTAAAACTAGTGTCTTCAGTTAGAATACTGTATAATGAACTAGCACAATGTATGGGCAAAAAAAACCCGTGTTGCTAAAAAACACCCTGCCACAAGCCACACAAGGTAAAATATGAGCAAAGAAATCACCAGGACATGTCAGCTAAGCAAAGACCCCTGTCAGCCTGAGCACCAACAACTCCTGTACCTGTTGCTTTTAAGCAAACTCGGCCTAAGTTGTGAGATCTCAAAGTCAACTGGATTCTTTCAAGTTTCAGGAAACCAGTTAGAGGTTCAGATATTTAAGCTCTCACTGTAGACAAAAAGTACTTGCAAGAACTCCTAGGCATTACACATGGAGTACCCACAGTGGGTGGAAGGGTTGTAGTAATGCAAGCAATGTGGAAAAGATTGAAGCTTGTGCCTTTTTGCATTCTCAAGTCCTCAGATCAAGCTGCTACTCATAAGATTACTTGGTTTTAATGCTGCTTTGCCCTCTTTCTTAGTATTAAAACGAAATCACGGGCATTTTTCAGGAGGAGACAACAACCCAGAGGCTGTTTGTGTAGTAGCATTTCACACAGAGCACTCCTGGCTCCCAGCACTGCTGGCCAGGGCATGTTCCCCTACCAGCTTGTGCCACAGGGACCTCACTTGTATCACCCTGCATGTGAGTTTTTAATATTCATTCACAAAAATCATGCCAAAAATGTGCAACTACAGTTAGGTCCTCTGTTGTGCAACAGATTGCGATTGCAAGGCTTACTCTGTGCGCAGATTATTTTGAGAGTGGCTTGTGCACTGACTCATGGTCAAGAAATGGCCTTACACTCCTACCAAGCTATTCTGATACTGAAAGAAGAAAGATACAAAACAGATCCCACAGCCAAAGGATGACTCACAGCTCCGCTGTGCTACTCAGTCATTTTGAATTAGGGGACAAGAGGATCTGGTCCCAAAGGGTGTTTCAGGTGAACACCCTGCATCTCATTTTATTCATCCCCACCGTGGGGTAGATTTTGTGTTGACCTAGCAGGTCTCCTAGAGTTTCAGGTCAACTGCAGGAATTCATTTATTTTTGCATCTGCCTTATGCACAGGTTCTATGTTTCCTTGTAGATGCTACTTAGCGTAAGCATTACTTAGTTACAGGACTATGGGAAGTCTTTGGAAAAGAAATACAACAAAGTGGAGGACAATCTAGGGCATCTTGCAAAAGGCACCGTGAGGCTACGAGGTCACCCTCTGCTCAGTTTTGACAGTATGGTAAATGTATGCCGCATGGCAGGAGATAGGAAAAAAATGTGGCTCTCTTCCCAGTGACCTTATGAACTGACAGATGGGACAGCAGCTCCCAGTTTCATACTTGTCTTTTCCCAACATGGATTTGGGGAGGTGGGAAGGGACAGAGTGAAAAAACAGCTTCCAAAGACTCTGAAGGCATATGCACTACAAAATTCTGAATACCTTTATGTGAGGAAGTGTATGTACACTCTCTTCTCTCCCCAAATAACAAATTTCTCAAAGCAAGCCTGGCACTGAATCTCTGGGCGAGCACGTGAGGAGACCGCGCAGAAGCCGACGCACTCAGGAGGTTCAGTCTTTTCCCTGGAGCTCAGCAAGCTGGTCTCTCTTTCCTCCCCATGTGCTTGCTTCAGACGAAGTCCCTTAAAGATACACAAGTCCCTGCACAGTGTGGTACCAAAGGCTATATAAATAACTTGAACTAGAGGAAATACGGGAGGAGCACTTGCTAGAGACAGCATAGTAATGTTACCTCACAAATCCAATTACTTTCCACCCTGCTAAGAAGAAACTCCCTTTTCCATGTAAGCCCAGAGGAAAGGAAACATGATGGAATATATTTGGAGAATAAAGGTATCTTCAAAGGAAAACAGCTACTGAACCCAGGGGCTGTTCGCTGTTTTGCTGTCCTGTCCTTCCAGATCTGCCTAAGTGGTGTCAGCCTGGGCTGATGGCCAGAGCTCTTCCATTACAGGCAGCTGGGAAATGAAGTGCAGAACTAAGGAAGAGACAGGATAGCCCCTTCAGATACTAGCTCCGTGAAGAGAACGTTACAAAGCACACCATAACCATAGGTTTCTGGGGCAGTTTGCCTAAGTGGCAATAACTGCAGTGCACCCAGTGCACACATTTCCGCACAGCCTTTGGGCATCTCTGTTCTGCAGAGAGTGTTGAGTGCTCACACAGAACTTCCTTCTGGGGGACTTCTCCCCAGATCCACAGTGCAGCTAGGAAATGTGGCTGCAGAGGAGACACAGGGATTTCCGTCAGTCTAAACCTCTAGAAAGCATCTGTTATCTTAAAGCTGAACATCTATCCATTCTACACCTCAATTCTAAAATGAAATTTTAACATCTCCCTGTTCTTATATGATGAAATAAGTGGGAATTCACTACTGCCTTAAAAAGAACCAGCTGCTCATGTGTTTCTTAGGCATTCTCTGGAGCACTGTCAGGAGAGCTGTTGTATTCCCCATATATCTTATACAAGACCATCTCAGACTTAATAGAAAAGTAGAAAAATAGCATCATAGGCACAGTTAAAAGACAGATCTAATTAACGTAATTTAAATATATGCATTATCAAGTAGTAAGAGAGCAGAAACTAACTGCACAAGTGTTACTGACTTCTGTTCCTGTCCTCTCATTGTAGCATTAGAACATAAATTCCTAGTCTATACTGCTGTGATGCAAAAGCACCTATTTTACACCACAAAGGCAAAATAAGATCACGGATTTAGGATTAACACTGCTTTAAATGAGGAGTTCATGTTGTCTTTGCTCCCTTTGCTTTATGCAACAGCAATATTGTTTTCATTCTATGTTCTTAGCAAAAATATATTATAAATATCAGATATGAACAGATGTGCCATGTACTGCACATTGGACAATGTTTTCTTGTACTTCAAAATATTAATTCCTCTGTAGTGCACAAAATTTTTAGTTTTAAGCATTCATAAAATGTTATGAAAGAGGCAACATACCTCATCAGGAATGGCAAAAACGGAAACAAGATTAAGATATTGCACTTTACTTTCCTAGAAAATAATGTGCCACCAGCTGTGTAAACTCTCTTGTAGTTAAAACAAATATTCTAAAAAAAGCAGGCAGCAGGCTTACATTGCAGCACATTTCCTCAGCAGTCAAGCCTGCAAAGAAAGCTCTAAAGTAGTCTCTTAGAAAGCAAAAAGATTTTAAAGACAGCCGTGGAGCAAACCCATCTTATGAGGAGGATTCTAAGCAATCTTTAGTTTTTATGTTCAACTCATTAGCTCTGAACTCCTGCGGACACAGCTGGTTCTCCTGCACACAGCCCACCCACTCCCAGTGGAACAAATACCCAGCTCAGCAGCAGACAGGCACGCACGGGTTCTCACAGCTGGACTATTTGGTTTTGTGTCCTGAAGAGAAAGGCGAGAGCTCACCTGCTGACTCCAGTAACAGGCCCCAGGCATTCTGTAGAGCTTCCTCTTCTGGAAACTATGAAGCGGCCTCGTTCGGGCAGATGTGCTCATGTTAGTCACAGACAGTGATCTTAATCTGGTCTTGTCTCTTCTTCTTTTCTTGATGTGTTGATGATCAAGCAACCAGCTACTCGAAGAGGATACTTCTCTGTTGTCTGAAGCTCTGCAAGGTCATAATTAACAGGGGAAGAACCCAAAAAGTTAAACTGCTCCACCTGCACAGACACAGCTTTCAAGCACTGATCAGTTAGCCATCTAATTCTAAGAATTTTATAAATACTTCAATATTTTAGCACACTGTTTCAGGAAATCACACATGTGCTCTGTTTGCTCTTTGCTTAGTTCCATGTTATGCTACAAAAGAAAGTTTATCACTCTTGCTCACATTTCTATCAAAAGTAAGAACTCTGCATATTTAGCTGAAACAACACAAGGTCATTAGACTTCATTTCTAGGGAAACGGCTACAACTGCCTTGCTCAGTAAATGTATTTGATGCTTCCTGGCAGCTGCTCACACTAAGATGATTTGGAAGAAGTCGGGCTCAGACCCAAACACTGACACTGTCTTACCTAAACACATGCAAAGCTACATTTTAGCACTGAGCCTCAATCATACCTGGACTTCCCTAAGTCTACTACCTTGAAATACCCTTCACTATCATACCATCATCCCTCACCACCTTAGCCACATGCACACTTCTCAAAACTATGTTTTTAGGATACTAAAGGAGCTAACTGCCAAAATAGAGCCAAGAGCAGTTAAAAAAAAAAAAAGGCAAATCCAAAATCCCCTCAAACAGAACACATAATAGCTTGGATTACTCTTGCCAAACGGACATCTCATCAGAACAAGGTTCATTGCAAGATAAGAATTCAAAACACCCTCCATTTGGGTGGGAATGACTCCACAGGAAGAATGCACTTTTACAGTTGTCCTGACTTTATGTTGTTGCTGTAGCAACATCTGCCTGCAAAGCTAAAGGCTTGCTGCAAAAAAAAGCCCTCAAGTGCAATACTAAAGACTTTAACTGCAGCACTAAACTGCCTGAGAAGTGGAGGTATATAAGGTATTTGCTGTCTCGTAACAGGTAACCTACCTGCAGGAATAACAGGTAAACTACCCATTAATTTATCTGGTAAGTCACAGGTTGATTATAGCACTTCGGACTAAGTTATGTAATACATTTGTTTTTATGTTTCATTACAATGACATTTATCAACCTTTCTTCTCAAAGAGCTATCTGCTAACAGGGCATTTTATTATTAGAAGCAATTCTAATACAAGCATGTTTAAACACCATTGTATGCTGTGCTGTTGTGCTAGTAATGTTTTATGGACATCAGTCTAAGGTATTCTCTCGGCACAACAGAAATGCTCAAGAAGTAAAGCAGATACAATGAGTAAAAAAAGGTACCAATGAAAAAAATAGTACTAAGTATTTAAAGTAATATTTAAAGAAATTAGTATTTAAAGAAATAGTACTAAGTATTTAAAGAAATATTAGTACTAAGTATTTAAAGAAAGTCCCAAGAAGTGTCCTAAAATACTGAATCATGACTTCCTCTTTTGCAAACAGCAAATGTTTACGGATTGAGAAAGAATTACAGCATTTAAACACCCAATGGAAAGTAAAGCACAGAAGTGGCCTAAAGTGAAATCACTGGAGTCTCCTACCATGAAGTCAACTTCATGCACTTCTAAAAACATTTAAAAGCAGGAAACCCTTCTACATTTGCTTCATGAAACGGTCGCAGATCCAAGACACAGTTTTCTAAGACCTTAAACACCTCACTCCTTCCACATAGCCATCTTTAACTGCAACTCCTATTTCAGTCCTACTTTTATCCCAAGACTCAGCTGAATCTTCTACTATTTTCCCTGCTTTATATAAAAGATACGTCAGGAACATGACTAACTCAGGACAAGACCCCCTTCATCCTTAAATTTGGGATGCTGGAGCAGACGGTGGTTACGGAAGCTGCCCACCCAAGCTGCTCAGCATAATCTCTTTGCAGGAAGCTCCGGTAGCAAAGCTGCTGCAACAGCCGGCACGGCCACCCAAGCCCTTCTTGGTGCCGGGAGCCAGGGAATTATGTTCTGCCGCAGACACTGCTCTGAACCGCCCAGCCCAGCAGACACTGAGCCGTCTCTTCATCCACCTGATCTTAATCAAGACCTATGAATAACTCAGCAACCTCTCCACTCCCCAAATCACATTAACAATATCTCAGGAGAAACAGCCTACATGTCTAGGCCTTTTACAGGGCAGGATGGGATTTAATTATCTTAATGTTGAGCAAAAGATACTATTATTAACAAGTGTGGAGTAGTACTGAGAAATATATTTTCGGCAGTATTAAGCTGCTACAGTCTTTGTGGCAGGTAAATCCATCCATAATAGAATACCAAAAACTGAAAAATACTCTCAGAATTTCTTAAAAAATAGCTGACAATGGTAAAATGTGCAACCTACTGAAAATGCACTTAAAATTAATGAAGCTGGCACACAGATACTGACCCGCACTGAGGCACAGGGGACACTGTGTACGTACTCTATTCTTCTAATAAAGACTCAGTCACTTTTCTGGAAATAACGTTTTACTCACGAGGGCAGATTCTCGAACAAAATGTCCCATACTGTCACCCACCTGAAGGAGATGCCATTCACCAGCTGTCTGTGTCTACAAGTTTTGGATGAAAGAGGAGAGGAAGCCGGAGACAGATTGAGCGGAGCAATCAGGCTGCTGATGATTTCACTCAGCTGTGCGCTCTGAAACAAGAAAAAAAGGGAAAAAGGTAGTCAGACTGAACCCACACTGAACAGCTCAAAACTGGGGTTTTGTTCTGCTTTTCCTGCTTGGAATCCCAGGCTCGTACAGCATGGAATAATCATACTTAGTTTCTGCTTGTAAATAATCAAGAATGTCATATTTTTTTTCCTTTCACAATTATGTACAATTATACAAAACCAGAAAAAAAAGTGCTGAACTACCAGCCAAGGACATATTTTAGACATTTGGGTAAGCAGCATACAAAATACATTAGTGATTTTTGTATTTGAACAAAAGACTTTTAAAAAGGCAGAAGAAACCAGAACATTTTTACAGCTGATGTTACAACAGCTGCAGCTCAGAGCTGTTAACTGGCCTTTCACAGATCATATCAAAAGGAAAAATATCTGGTTCCTTATTGTTCACTTTGCTGCCTCAGAGTAGTTTTCTTGTTAGAAGAATCCTCTTCACTATGCGAGAACCATTGTAACTGCAGACAGAACGGCCAAAAATCTTCTAGTCCTCAAAAATGGTACTGAAAACCCTCCCTACCACCACCTCCTCCCCCAAAGCCAGGGCTTTCAGAATTGCCTCAAAGCAAATGTAGCTCATTTGTTAAGACAAAGAATTACTCCTTATAAAGCGATGAATTGTGGACTAACTCCAGATAACATTTCACAATGTTTTTGTTTTAAATGTTAAACCTCAATGACAATAAATGGAGCCACTAGCTTACTCACAGGAAACTGCCAGCTACATGAATGTACCCAAAATGGCATACACATTTTTTAAAACATTTACATTATTTTGTAGTATTACCAAGCAAAAACTGAGATTACTTAAAACAAGAGTTAATAAAGATTACCAGCAAGTAGTTCTGTACAATTTATGCAGAAAGATGAAAAAAAATATATATATTTTCCATTTTATTACTAGTCACGTCTTTTCTGTTAATGTTTAAGTGATGCAGTGGGGTAAAAATATCATATTTGAATAAAATATTCAGGGAAGGATATCAAAGCACAGAAATAGCAAGTCAATTATAAAAGATCTGAAAAAAAGCAAACAAGAGTCCAGGAAAATATTTAGGGGGTTGATTAAAAAATCTGAATGGTGTTCAACCTGTAAGGAGCAAAACCTCCGTCAAAGGAATGTAAAAGCACCAGAACAATGGCAGATATCCAAAACGCAAGGAAAAACATATGTGTTTTTTAAAAAGCATTTTACAGCTTTGGAAAGGACTTGAAAAGTGAATTTAAAATAAATAAATAAACCATCAAACCACAAGGCTTAGTTGCTCTGTATTTTTTATCTTTTTTTCCCCTTTCACAATTAAGCTATTTAAGAAATACTTTTCTTTCATATAGGACTCGAGAACTGTGGAAGAACAAAGTACAGATGTACTTTGGCTTATGGCGTCACTATTTCTAACAGTGAACAACAAGAAACCCAGACTTGGTTCTTCTGCACCAAGGTTGAGCTACAGAACTGATCGTAAAAAGACAAACCAAGTCCCAAAGTTTTTGGTGCCATAAAGGGGAAAAAAACAGATGTAACTTGCTAGATCTTTTAACCAAAGAAAACTTTTATGCCCGAAGAAAACCTTTATTCCCAAGTCATTTTCAAAAAGCAAAATTTTTGGACATCTGTTTGTAACTAATTTGGTGGTGGGAAACACATGGCTTTTTCCTTGATTGACTAGTATCTTTTGCAAAGAAATATGTATTTAATTCTCCAAGTAATCACTGAAGAGGCTACATTCACCACAGTCTAGAAACGATTTCCAGTTTACCTTGTGAAATACCAGCACTGAGCACATACACGTCCTCTTTCATTGCCTACACACTCTTGTCTGTTATGGTTAAGATCTATCAAACAGAGGAAGCATTTTAAGAGCAGGGAAGTATGACTATCAAATAAGAAATATTGGCACAGAGATTCAGGAACAGGTCTAATACCCCAAGTTACTTTTATCTATTTTAAGACTATGTGTGCGACCAGGACTTTATGTACAGCAGCAGAGTAATGCATTAACACATCTCACCAGCTTCATTAGGTTGATTTACACTTTGTTTTATCTCCTTCAGTAATATGATCCTGCTAATTTTTTATAGCACTTTCTAGCCCTCCACAGTGGAAACTGCATTTCCTGGAATTAACCTTGGAAGGGACTGTTCAGGGCTCCACAAAGCAAGGTGCTGCTAGAGCTTTGCCTGCGCTGGGTGAGGGCAGCAGGACACGGCTAATGGCCCTGCTCCACTGATGCTTGAAAGGTCAGATTACAATTGCATTTGTGGGATTTTTGTTTGGTTCTTTTTAAATGCAACGTACCTCCATCTTCAGCTGTACTCTTTTATTTTAACCAAGTATTTCCTAATACAATCTGTGGCAACACTACACTGAATGCAACTGTAAAGGAGAGGTAGTGTTGTGGTGACCTATTATATAAGTGGTTATGTGGCCACTTTGATGTAATCAAAGCAGCAACCCAGATACATCTGAAATAAAAGGTTAATTTGTAAGCCTGGTGCCCAATGTATTTAAGTCCTTTAGTTCACCAGCCCCCACTCTCAGGTGCCTAAAATATGAAATATCTTTATTTTTGCAAGTAATCGCCATGGAGCCTGCCTATTTCTGAAATAAATCGCTTTGCTCCGATGGACCTTTTGTTCTCATTTTACTTTACCTGTTTTTCTATGTTTCGTAAAAGCAGGGTAGGACTGCTGGGTGACATTTCAAAATCGTGCTCCGGCAAAGAATCCCGTCTCTCAATGGCAGTTTGCGAATTCCCTGTGGCGTTTAATAAAGCTTCTTGGTCTCTCAATTGTATTTGCTTCTTCAAAATGTCTTTTGGAAATGGGAATTCTTCTAAGATCACCATCCCCTAGACAACAGCAATTGAACACAGTTGGTTGACAACAGATTAACCCTCCTAAATCATTTTTAAGCAACAGTCAACCCTGGCATATCCCCCTTATACCCTCCTACGAACTCTTTGGAGCACTTATCCAAGATTTTTACATAAACTTAGCACCTAAAATATAGAAATACAAGCATTTTTTATTAATGAAAATCTGTATCATTTGTATTATTCCTTACAACAGCAATCACTCTTCAGTTTTACATCACTGCTTAAACATCTGTGCCAAAATTCAAATCAGAAATTCATACTTATTAGAGCAATGACATGATCATTTGTCTGCTTATTTAAAAAGAGGCTTTTTTTTCTGTAAGAAACAAGTACCTTCTAAGTTTGTTACAGCCTTTGCAGCCAAGAACTTTCCCTGGGGCATTTTAAGGTGTTCTGTTTTTCTTATCCCCATCCCTGATCTAAACAATACACAGGCTGTTATTTTTTTTTAAATATCAGAGATGGACACAGTTCCAAAAAGGTCTTTTACAATTTAATAATTCATTTTTTCAAGGTGAACATTTTTAGTTTCATACTCAGAGAAAATCATCCTAAACATTCTCTCAATCTTATTCTGTTTCAAGACTATCTGCATGAAAGTGATATCACTCAGGATGTATCACATAGAGTACAAGTCACCTAAAGAGATAAATATAGGCTTTTAAGGTAGGCAAATAACAGAATTTCAGAAAAAAGGAATAGGAAAAGAGTATCATAGTATTCTCCACCAGACAGATTACAAAAATAACCACGTTAACATATACTCCTAGGAAACATTCCCGTTGTTCTGAAGTAAATAAAATAATAATAATAAAATAAAATAATAAGCAAAAAGTACTTATAAACACTCAGAAATGGTTCTCCAAACGGTGCCGTTATCTTGTCACTAAATTGTGCATTTAACTTTCAATGCTCAGAAAATGCTGTAAGACTTTTGCAGGTTTATTCCAAAAAGAAAGAGAAAAGATTTATTTATTTTGCAGTACTGACTGTTACTCAAATATTAAGGAGGTACTGGAAGAACAGAATGATTAAACTATACTGCCTCAGGTTTTCCTTTCTAGTCAGGACACCCTATTTGAAAGTGATGGATGATCAGCATCGTATGAACTCAAGCAATCCCTGAATTACTCCTTTCAGGAATACAGACTGCATCGAGATTTTAGAAAATTAAGGATACTCTAGTTGTACTCACACCTTAACTTCTGCCTTAGTAGTGACTTGCTCTAGAACAAGAAAACAATTTGCTTCCAAAGAAAAGACCAGGAGAGAATATGGAATTGCCCTGCTCTTCTCATGTCTCTCACTGTCCCTCTGCTGAAGCTGTAAAGGAAGCTGGTAACTAGGACACCCTCTTAAAAACAAAGCTAGATGCTTAAAGGCTTGCTTCAGTGCTCAAAAGGCTCACTGAGATTCCAGATTTCCACCCAGTAAACACTAGAGTTTTTTACACTCATTAGCAGGTAGTAGCCCACCATCTGTGCTGCTCCATTTACAGCAGATGGAAGTGAATCCAGCCAATATCATTCTATAATCTGTAAACCACAGCAGTTACAGAGTAGCATTACATTCAAGGAAATTCAAGTTTAGCTCTTATTTTTATGTGTCACAATAGGAGAACCAGCTAGCTCAACAGCTTTAAAATATAAAGCAGTAAAAATATCTTAGTCCACAATCACCAGAAGAGGAAAAAGATCCGAAAAACCCTAAAATACAAAATCTGAAGCCAAAAGAACAGGAAGACAGACAGGAAAATATGTCAAAAGGAGGGAACATCCTGCTCCCCCGAGTTTTTTTTTTTTTTTTTAATTTGCAGAATTGGGGTGGCAAGCATGGAAAGAAAGGACTGATCTGAAACAACTAAGAAAAGACAGTAATAGCAAATATTATAGAAAAAAAAGGAAGAGTAAAGGGTCATATCTAGAAACTAAAAGGCAAACTGGTTACAATCAACAGGTTTGGGCAACAAATTTTTTTTTAGTTTTACATGTAATTATTTTGTTTGGCAAACAGATGGAGGGATGGATAAATATCTACCAAGCAAACAACACAAATGTATGAACACGCACACTTTAAAAAAAAAAAAAAAAAAAAAAAGAAAAATCAAAAAAACCCTCAGAATCACTCTCAAAGACCCAGTCTTGTCACTTCTAGGTCCACAAGAATGGAGAAGACACTGTAATAGACCAGAGAATTGCCCAGAAGTTGACCAGCTGTGTTTTTGTGTTAGAGGTGTGGTATTTTGCTTGAAGTCATTGTAAATTGGCTATGAATTTTTTTCCACTTATAAGACAAGAAAAACACTCTGAAATCATTAAACACAAGCATTAAAGCATACAAATTCTGATGATATTGTGTAACTACTTTGCAGCCCTAAATGAAAACAAAGAGCTCTTCTATCAGCCTGCCTGTCCTGTGGCCTTCCCAAGCTGCTGTCTCAGGACTCTGCAAATACACAGACCAGTCCCTCCACCCCCCACAAAAAGAAAAGAAAAAAAAAACAGCCAACAAAAACACGTCTATCTTCTCTAAAGGACACAAAGCCAAACACTGAACCCCACATCTAGTAAAAGGAGCATGAAGTTTGCAAAAAGGAATGTCACTAAAGATCTCTACCAGGAAGATGACTAGGCTCCAAGCCAACATACCACTTAATGTGAAGAAAATGCATGACTAAAAGAAGGCTCTTTTTCTCATTTCTTCATTGCTGATTTCTGCCTGTTCTCCAGCTCATGAGACTATCCAAACTCTGAGAGCTTTTGGTTGCAGCAGGGTAGGTACACTTGGCACTTAGGACAACAGTAAGAAATGGACACTCTATCATCTCCCGGAAACATGAAAGCTTTTGACCATTTCTATAGATAAAGAGGCAGGATAGATTCTCAAAATTCTTCAATTTGTTTTTAAAGAAAAATCTGACTGAGAAAACAGTGTGAGCAGGATCGAGACAAAACTGGATATGAAAAGACAGGCCTTAAGGGCAAAAAGAGAAGAGAGAATACTTTTTTATGGGATCAGAAGGAAATGCTCTCTGTAGTGATTTCCTCTCCATTCTTCCTCCCTCCAAGATTAAAGTTCAGTCAATGCATCTGCTACCTCCTTTTAATTTGTGCACATCTGGCTCAAACATAAGACAAGTCAACCTATATGAGGTTCAAAAATGGTGAGTCGAAGAGTTCTCCCCTCCCCTAAGACCTTTCTCTCACACCCACCAAAATTATCACAGGTTTTGGCTTCTTACACATGAGAGTGACCTCGACAGCCCACTACACCGATAGAGAGATTAGCAATGTGTTAGGAATTTGACTTACCACTGTCTAGCCAGTTTGATTTAAAAAAATTAGTACATGAGTTGTACACATTGGAATTTTAGTAATAATTAATCCTTGACCTGTTCACAGCACTGTACAAACATTAACTTACTAATCCTCAGAATAAACATTCACTTAAATAACAAAAAACCCTAATCCTGTAACGCAGACAAAAAAATATAATCAACCACCTTTTCCTGAAAAACAAATCTTGTCTCTTCTACAGAGGGAAAAACTAGCATGATAAGTGATGGGCCTTGTCCCAGATCTCTGAAAGTCACTAACAGAACCACTACCAGGGATAGGACCGTAAAGAGCTCCTGGCTCCCAATCCGGTACTGATGCCTCTAGACTACAGTACTTCTTTTTGCTCTTGATCCTTTCTCATTAACCTCTGTAACAGTCCGCAACAGCATGCTTGGATACCAGGACTCTGGGGGAAAACAAACAAAAAGGAGGAAGCAAAGATATATATGTAAAAATTACAAAAGACACTGTCAAAAGGTTATTTGAAGAGCCCATCTCTGAGCTTACAGACAATACCTTGGTGGCACGTATCTGCCTGTGAAGGTCAGTTAGTTGTTGGATTTTGTATTCTAGTTCTGAAATCTGGGCTTGAAGCCATGTCCAACGGCAGCCAACTCTAGCTCTGTCTGCAAGCCACTTCCATTCAGAAGTATAGCTGCTGTGAAGACAAAATGCGGGTTAGTCCAAAAATAAAGATAACCACATTTGCACAAAAACATTTTTGACAGCTGCTCTGCCTCATGTTGCAAGCATCTCAGTTGCTTTCAGAAGATATCTGATTATACACAGCAGTTTCACATTGGCTTATTCCTCCAACTACAGAGCTTGCCCAAACCAGTGAAATCAAAGTTTGCTGGCTATTCCCAAGCTAGGCTAGTTCTCCACAATGTGCTGTTAACCCAAGTGCTGAAGAAACCAACCAAGCTCTATCAGTTAATGCAGATCACAGATCACAGTTTAAAGAATTCCAGCAACTCCACAGGCAAGAATGAAAATCCTCTTATGCCGTACTTCCTCCCACGAGCATCCAGGAATACCATTAACTAACAATTGCTGTCTAATAAGAGAAGATGCAACAATGACCACCTAGGTATCAACTCACTACCCCAAACCTCTAACATAGTTTAGCTTTCTTTTATTCTTTTTGCAAACATAACTGGGCAAGTATAATTCAGTCGGGTCAACCTAACGCTTTTTATTCCTGTTAACAAATGGGGAAGTCTATTAACTTGGTACTGCATTGTAAGAAAACAACTGTAAGTTTTGGAGGTAACTACTGGATTTTGTGTTGACCACCTCACCAATGACGCGAAAATCTCACAAATTTCAGGTCTACTATTGTAAATAGACAGTTTCTGCTAGGCCACTTTTAAAATACGTTATTTCCCCTTGTTTTGCAGAAAATATCTTCCAGTTTCTGCCTATTTAGTTTACAACCAGCTTAAATTCTCTCCCACAGACTCAAGATGTATGAAATGAGGAGACTGAATTGGCCTGTGGAAATCTAGATGCTGAATACAACCAAATAAAGTGGATTACAACAACAAATGAAACTCCAGGAACTGTACAAAATGCATCATAAAAACTCTTCATATGTTATAAATTATAACAGTGATTTTGTCCTAAGGAAAAAAAGCACATTAAGTCATTTGTGAATATCCATTTGTGTGACAACCCTTCCTTATTTCTCTTTGTTTTCTCATTATCACTAGCACACAGCAACACTCTGATCACTTGTGTTTCAACCAGAGTGTCTTGACAAGAACTTCTTTCTCGATCAACAAGGTTTCCATATTTGTGCTTAAACAAGTGGGGTAGCCAGAATAGCCAGGATTTGTCTCAATATCCTAAGATGGCAAAAAGCTTGTCCAAAGAGAAGAGCTGCATAAGGAGGCTATAATAAATCCCTTAGCTAATCATTTTAGCAAAACAGCTAAATAGGAATAAAGCGGATAAAAAGAAAACATATGGGCAAAAACCAGCCTGAAAGTTTGAAAATGGAAGGGGCAGAATTAAATCCCAAGCTAAATGCACCAGATATAAATGAGAGCCATCCAGAACTTACAGCACAGACCCTGCACGAAACCAGCATGCCAGGAAAGCAACCTGCACTCAGATACCAAACTGCAGTGGTTCAGTATCTTCCAGAAATAGGTGTCTCAGATCTAAAAACTCCTTCTGAAATGTAGTACCAGCAGTTGTTTTTCAAAAACTTGTGTGGAATATGCTTTTAAAAAAAATCTTGATTTAATTGCTTTCACCATTAGATCTGTTACCTGTTTGTTTCCTTCTAAAATATCATGTAAGTATTTCTTAAGGCCTTAAAATAAGTGCAGTATATAATTAAACTTACAGTATTTAATGACGCTGCAATAATGACCTCCTTGGGCTCCTTTATGGAAGAGTTTCCACTGGATGAAGCGCAAACATTTTAAGTTGGTGCTCGCGCCAGAGGCAGCAATCCCAGGCTGGCTCTGCAGCAGTCACCCTGTGCCAGCACCGGCACTTTCGCAGCCACATGCACTGGAGAAGCACAGAAGCGCTCCCAGTTAAATTTAAACTTCCCAGCTTGGAGTCCTGTGGACGGACAGACAGACAGGCTTCTGCACAGGGCGGCAGGCTCCACAGTGGCACCTCTAAGGACTAGAGGCAAAAGCATCAGCCACTGGAGCTGCTCAGTTCTGCTCCCAGGTCCATCGCTTGTCCCTTGTTTCATCTTACGTTCTTTATTTATCACCTTTGCTTTTAAGTTTATCTGTCTGAAAAAGATTAAACCCTGCCACACCTTAGAGGAAGATAAAATCTTTACAAGCTAGTTTGGTAGTCTTAAAGTGAGCTGCTCACATGCAAAATACTTTGGCAACCCAAGTGACAAGTGATAATAACATACTATTCCGATCAGGGAAAATAAATAAATAAATACAGCTTGTTCTTGGAATGTAGCAGGTACGATATATACTATTCTCTCAGAAACAAAAATGAGGCAGCAAGAGTTTGTGTGGCAGCTTTTGAAGTGCAGGAGTAGATGCCAATTCCTTCTAGGACAAGGGTAAGCAAGAATTCTGCCCTCGCCTGGTGTCTCACTGGCTCCTGCTGGTAGCTGTATGTGGAAAAACAGAGCTGGTTAAGGCAGGAGCAGCAAATTCATTACCACTCCCAAGCCAGAGAAAAGCTAAACCACAAAGGGTTACAAAAATAGCCAGGGCTGTTGCTGACAGAGGACGTCAGAGCAGGTGCTCAAGTGAAACACTGCCTGCGCTGGCGCTCTGCTGGGAATGAGACATGGAAAAAGGGAAAAAAAAAAAGGTTCCGTCTGTCCTGCTTCCTGTGCACGCTCTTTGCAAAGCATCTTCACTTGGTTTCTGGGCTTTGGACTCTAACCTTATACACCCTCGACAGGAATTTCAAAGTCATTCTTCTGCCTGTAATTCAATATAAACCACAGTGTTGTACTTTCAGAGGTTTCAAGTGTTCAGTACCGAAGTACATGAAAATATTTATCAGTGTATAAACACAAGACTCCTGGGACAATTCTAGACCTGCAGATGATCTCCTGCTTTTATCCATTACTAGCAGAATTCAAGACAATGCAGAAATACTGACTTGGTACAAATAAATAATCTTATTTTTACTTCCCTAGAAATACAAGTTGAAATTGCATCAGAGAAAATTTCTCATGTGAGCCCCTGGCCTGCACTGGTTGAGGAGCACAGTCTGTCCTGTACAACATGTGAGAAAAAACAGATAAATGCAAAAGAAACAACTAGTCACAGAGAGTAGAGACACAAATGCAGCAAGTCAGAAACACAATCTGGGGAAAACACTGCCTTATACCACCCCAAAGTGTGGGAGAGGATTCAATCTGAGCCTGCAGACATCAGCAGAGGCAGTAAAGGCTTTTCACTACTAACACTACTTGCTTTTGCTGAGACTGAAGAGGTAAGGGATGAGCCTTAGATAATACATCGCCATTACATTCAGTATCACTGCTTGAACGGCAAATTTTTTTTATAGATTATACAGATCAGTATTACAGGATATGAATCCCTCAACTCTCACCCCTTAGTATTTTTTTTCCCTTCCCCAAAAGAGAACACAACTGAGCACACACAATGATTTTAAGTAACCAAACCAGTACCAGAGAAAGCAAGAGCAGTTCTGAGAAGCATTTCCTTTTACCAATGCCTCCACTAAGCTGTGGGTGAGACTTATGTTTTCCCAATAGCTGAAGCCTGTCTCTGCCAAGAAAAAAAACCCAGGCAACCTAACAGTGCACAAGAGAACTGCTAGCCAAAATAAAACTGCTGTGCTAGACACACACAGTTGTTCAGCTTTTGTTTTGGGGGGGTGGGTGCTGTTCACAGGAGACATAAATCTTTTATTTCTACAAGCAAACAAAACAAAAGGCCTGACGAACAAACAGTTCATATATAATATATAAGTGCCAAGCTGCACTGTTTTTGCAGATCAACCAGGCAGGCAGCAAGGCACCCAGCAGTGTGTGCAAAACTCTACTCTCACGCAGAGTTCTCAAGGACTCTGCGTGAAACGTAAGCATGGACATTCCTGACATCCTCCTGCACTATGTATTTTTTTTTCCTCCTGTCTCCTAACACGGTGCATTTTCCTCTTCATGCCATGCTAAGTTTCCTTGCATTTAACCTCTGCTGTTCTGGCATCTAATTTTCATAACCATTTCCCTGCTCAGTTGCCTCCATAGTCTAATTAATTGCAAATGCATTGTCTCCTAGTCCTTACTCCTTCTCATAATACTCTCATAATAATAGGCTTACAAAGAGGTGGCCAGTGCCCCCAACGACTGAGCTTCACACCAAAACACTGTCAGTTGAGTGGGAGCACTGAGACGATGGATTGGGTCTGCGGTAAATTTGGACCCAAAGTGACCAGGGGAGCTTCAAATCTGTGACCTGCCTGAACTGGTCCTGATGGTACAGCACTGGCGTAGAGGCCAGAGCACAAAGCAGCACTCTCAAAGCAGCTGGTTTCAACACCCACCTCTCCCTGTGAATCAAGTGCTGGCAACCTGCTATACTGACACCAGCCAGGGAAATTCAGCAGGCCCATTTCTCTTCCATTTCCAAATGGAAGACACTGACATTTAGCATGAAAATACCCACAAAAAGTAGGAGATTGCATCAGATTAAACATTTAAATGAGGTGAATTGAGACATAACACCCCTATTTCAAGTAATCTTATCTAGATTATGCTTGGGAGATAAAATGCCCACTCCCAACAAAAACTTCCAACACTTGCAATAGCTGAACAAACATGCCCAACCGTGAAATGACCCGTAAATACTTTTTCAAGGACTAACTCTTCCAGCACACCTACTTAATGTTTACTTTCAGAATTAACTAACTTTGGTTGCCTTTGAAGCATTAATTCCCCAGACCAGTTAACTGTTAAATCCATAATAACCACAAAATTGAAAAAACAGTGAGTGCTGTTTTATGAACTGAATGTCTCCGGAGACCCAGTAAGTGTAATAAAGATGAAAACAAACCGCAGCATCCTGTGCTATCACACTCGGTTGAGAGGACATAACAAGCCACCATTCACCATTAACAGTGCCCCTTGCCCAGCCAGGGTGACTGCGGACAGTGATATGTCCGCTCTGTGATAATCACCAAGCTACATGCTAACAAATCAATCAGGGAGGCTATGGGGTGCTAGAACAACACCACAATGTCTGACAGTATCTGCAAGCAGGTCAGTCTTCTTAGGCTGTCAGGGATACCTATCCTTCTTGATGCTTAATAGGAATTGGTACCTGGCAGGGATTTCCCCTGAAACGCTGCATGACTCCATAACAGATGGGTTACAGTTCTCCCTGCCGTCTGCAGACATCAGCAGCTGCTTATCACAACACCTTCTGGCACCCGCACCCGGCCCCGCCGTCCTTCACGCCCTGCTGCCATTTAATACTTTTGGAATTGCATCCAATAATGTATGTTGATACTAATCCATAATGTGCACCTTGTTTTCCCTAGCTGAAAAACTGTATCCAGCTGAACACTGCAGCTGAGCCACAAGGCCTAGGGAAGTTATAAATGATAACTTTGGATATTACTGCATTATTGTGGTTTTCCCCTGAAGAGAAAATTCACAGCACAGAACTATTTTGGGGAAAGTACACAACAACAGAATAAGATTTATATGTCTTCCGCAGATCAGTTTAAAAAAGGCAAAGGGAAGAGAAGAAAGGGAAAAAGCACTCCCCAGAAAAAAAAAAGCCTATAGGAGATAACTGAAAATATAAACAGAAAGGGGGAAAGTAACTGCATGGTCCATGAAGTTTTAAATGTTTGGAGAAGGTTCATGAGGTGAATCACACTGGAGCTCTATAAGCTCCCTTATCTGAAAAACTGCATCCTCTGACTTGATGAGGTATCACAGATAGGGTTTGCCAGCATAGAAATTCTTCCACAATTATTACAGGTCTTATGTTAAAAATTGAACTGTTAGAATTACCTTGAATTGTAAATTCATTTTAAAATAATATCAAAATATCAAAAATATCAGATAAAGCTGTGACTGTGCTGAACTTGATGGTCTGCTAGGTACATTTCAATTCTGTTTAGGCAGCTCTTTGGAGCTGTTTATGGTAAACCAGCAAACTGGTTGGTGGAGGTGAGGTCAGTTAGAATATTAACTGCCCAAGTAAAAAGAAGTTGAAATAAAAAAAAAGCAACCTTTCCTCTTTTAATTAAAATACATATATATACATTTGCATAACACATCTCTGCCAATACCTCTTGATCAAAGTAATTTAAAAATTAAAACCTTTAAGATTCCTTCAAATCCCTCAGCTTCTTCCATTAACCTGTGGCAGGTTGTACACAAGACCACCACGGAGCAGGTAGTGTGGATATGCAAACGAAAAACTCAAGAACACCCAGGCCAGCCAGAATGACGCTTCTTTTCCTGCTTTTGCAAGGGCACACACCAGTAGTCCAACCAGAAAACCCCAGGAATGGAAGCCTATAAATTCTCCTTAAGTAACTATTACACAGCTGCTGTAGAAAAAGAAAGGAAGTAGTGCTAGAGGTGGCCCTCATACCCAGCATATATTAAAAGAAAGCGTACAGTATAATCCTTAGAATGGATTAGAATGGATAGAACGGAAACATTACACAAGTCAAGTTTCCATGTAAGGGGTGGATACAAACCTTATTGTTTTCTGCCCAGGAAATAGAAAATTCTGAGCACAAAACTTAAAAGAGTTAATCCAGAACTTAGATGCTAGATAAAATGTTTGAATGTAAGCCAATTGATAATAAAAGTAAAAATAAATTTCCAGCTATTTAAAAAAAAAAAAGTGCATAGGTCAATACATTTAACAACTCAAGTTACATTCCTAATCCATATTTAGCAGTATGAATGAAATCCTGTTATAGGAGAGCCTTCCTATTTTGGGAAGTCTTTATGTACACTTTGTATTTCATGTGAAAAGGAAAGCATTTAAATGATTTCCTGAACCAGGATGGATCCAAGTGCACTGATTCTTAATGGCACTGGATGAAACCCTTTGAAGTAGATTCTTATGAAATCAGTGTTATTTACAAAACTAAGAAATAATTTTCTTACTTTACAAGATGTTATCAGATACAGCTCACTGCTATTTGTAAATAAATCTTAAAAACAAATGTACACATTTAGTGGCTTATAAAAAGGTAGCCAAAAATACTTACTAAACAGCAATTCACATCAGGAACGAAAATGTTTAATCTAATAAAGTGTGCAAGGTTATCTTGCACGTGCCTGTGTCTGACTGTTAGATTTCCTATTCTACTATGTGGATTACACACCATGTTGTCATTCAGAATTCTTTATCTAATTGCAATTTTTTTACTTAATATGCATTCAACACTTATCTAACTTGGAAGCTTTTACATTCCCAGCTCTGAGATTCCCTTGCAGGTTCCAACTTGCCAGACCTTCTGCCTTACATTGAAATCTTGCAGTCTGCTTTCAGCAGCTGCAAAAATCTTAATGTAATTACAGGTTAGAAATCAGGATCTTCATTCACAACGGGCTTAACTCTGGTATTGCAGGAAAGAAACCTTGTTCAAAACCAAGTTATTACTCCTGCACATCAGACCTTAAAATTAAAACAATAAATGCATGTGGGATCCTGAAGCAGTTGTAAGCTCATCTTAAAAGATATCTAACCAATTAAACTGAGTACATCTGGAATAATACATGTATCCCTACGATGAAAACAGAATGTAGTATAAAGTTAGCTTTTTGTTCATCCCCTGTAACAATTCTCCTCCCACATCCTAGTGACAGGAGCCAAGAACTTAAGAGAATGGAATTCATGAAAAAGCAATACATGCATAAAACATTTCAAAATCAGCATATTATTAGAACCTATACTTATTCAAAATTCCTCACAATAATCCTTCATGTAAATAAGACATTTTCTGGACTTGTAAAATGAAACAGGTCTTAAAACACCTGTCTTTGCACAGGGGTTTGGAGGTTTTACACATTAAAAAAAAAAAACAAACAAACAAGCAAAAAAATACCCAAAACCAAAACCAACAAGCAAGCAAAAAATCCAGAGAGCAATATTTAGCCTTGTAAGACTAATCTTCTCCCTTTCTCAAAAAAAGAATTTCATTTTCTTATCAGGTATGAAGTGAAACTACCGCTCTGAGTGGAAAATTAGGACATAACCTTATAAAAACAAACAGTTTCCCCTTATAATATGTCTCAAAGACAGACAGACTTAAGCAATGCCTTCTATAGTTTGGCCTGCAGAATTGCATTGATGTTGCTCAATTAGCCGTGAGAAAAATGTTAGGAAGAAGGGAAAATAATCTAAAACAAATAGATTAGATTTGGAGATATCAGTCATAACATTTTCTTCCTTCCTGTATTCTCTCCCCCTTACTGCTCCCCTCCCTGCCAAACATTTGAACTAAGAGCAGATCTCCAATCTTCTCCCTTTCCATTTGGAAATCCAAGGGCAAGGGGGAGGAGGCACAGGATTTACTATCTCTGCACATTCATCATAAAAGTTTCCAGGCACAATAAACCCTGTGGGCATGGAAAAAATGTAACAGTGCTTCTTCGTAAGGCTTGAGGTTGCTGAAAGTTAATCATTAAAATATGTCTCCCAAAAAAACAGTAGAAAAGCATAAAGTAGTTCAGAAGGAGAGAAAAAAAAAACACCGAATAATGAAAAAGAACTGAACCGAATTGAGATGGGGAAGTAGGATGGGGAAAACGGCAGGAGAGGGTTTGCCCAAGAAGCACTTCAGAAGGGCACATGAATACGGACTTTTTGTGACTAGACAAACACCTACTTGCTTTGCAAAGAAAAAAATCTATAGAAAGAAGCTTTTGCCTTTTATGAATTGGATATACACATTGCTATTTGGTGGTGTGAGCAGTTCTGCCTTTGCAGATCTTTTTGTCTTGCAAAATCATTTAACTTCATGCATGCAGGAGAAACTTGCAGCTTTCATACTTTCCCACCTAACATTACCCCAGCATCAGACTTTGTGGTGCCTCTAGAAACAACCTTTACTTCACTGCTAACCGCATCAGGAGCGCACACAAATACATGAGGAAGGATGTAGAGCTCGTTTAGGGAGCTATCATACACAGCATCCAGAGCAGAGCTGAGCTGATGAGAAATTTCAAATATCTTGCCCAAAATCGCCTTGTTTGAAATTTGTGATCATTCTTATAGATAACCTTTGTCAACATGAACTACACAAATAAATAAATAAATAAATAAATAAATATGCACAAATAAATGCAGCTGGAGAGGTGTTCTCTATGTTGTGCTGTCATCCTTGGGCCCTTTATCCACTTTAGTTACTGTATGGTGGGCACCTAACATTTGCCTTTGAGAAATCAGACAAAAATACTATGATATCCCCTACATAGCATCTCATGGAATTTCCTCTCCCAAAGGCTGGAACAGTTCTAGAACATAATACAAAACACAAATGAAAGCTTGGTGTATTGTCTAAAAAACATTCCATGAAAGTTGTGACACATTTAAGACATTCCTGAGCTGACAGGAACAGCAAATTGATAAAAATCCTATTTTTTCATGTTTCTCTGTGGGAAATACTACCAAGGCCTATGTGTTCTCACTGAGGTCCTGAGATGGGATGACGCTTTCTAGTTACTCTAGAAGCTAGGGAAGTGCAATAAGTATTGTGAATTATCAGCTGAAAGATTTGAGCTCACTAAGAATCTCTTGGCTGAAGACAGCACCTATGTAGTGTATGAGGGACAAACAACAGACCAAATGTCTTCTAACAACTATTTACAACTAAACAATATAGATATGGAAATAGCTGGATAAAGACAATCTTACTTGAGACACAAAGCATCGAGATACAGCTCAGAAGAGCTTATGTCAACACCCACTGGTCAAAATTCTTTTTAGGATAATGAGAATGAACATGGTCAAAAGCTAAAAATAGATGCCTTGTTTGTTTGTTTTCCTATCATGAAGAATTTTGAGCAGGATTCAGAAAATCTGACCCTTCTGATGGGACACAGGTAAATGGGATTACTGGAAACAACTTCCCTCTTGCACTGTCAAAAATAAATTAATTAAATTAAAAAGCAATGCTTTTGCAATTATTGTCTTGAGTTAGATGCACTCACTAAACTGTGATATAGGGAAATTTAGGGCCCTTTGCGATATTTCTTTTCCTCCAAGATCAACTCCCTTTTTGGGTGCACACCACATGGTGACCATGCAAAAGGTCTACAGAAATTACTTGACAAGAAACCAGAACACTCTTCCCCACTCATGACAACATTAATAGAGGCTTATAACATCTACTGCTGAATATGATGAAGAATATCAGAGCAAGGAAGACTCTTTGCAGATCAGCAAAAAGTCTTCATTATGAGAAATACAAGTCACAAATAAGGAAATTATTTTTCTCACACCCACGTAATCGTATTATTTCTGGAAAGCACTGAGAGCCAGTTCCTGAGGACAGAAAGGCATTTCAAAATAAATCCACTTAGCAAGAAATAAAAATGGATCCTAACTTTATCTGCTCCTTTTGTCCGGCTCAGAGACAATCCAAAGAACCCTGAAGCTCAGAAAATGGCGAATGCCACCAGCTGCACTGGTCAGGAGTTGATGGACCTTTGCCATCTACCAGGTGCCGCAGAGGCAAACCTCAGAATGGTGGAACAAGAAAGCCACTCTAAGCTTAAGAGGGCAATAAATTTAAAGTCAGCCTGTCCTCACTGCAGTGTTAATTCAAGCGTCGCCTCAGCCTCTGTACACAGATAAAAACCTTCAGCTTAAATTAGGTGGTACTTTAGCCCTGAACTGGCTGGTGCTGGCTTAGCTAATGCACAGCACTAAGCAAGTCATCTGTGTGGTTGGAGAAAATTAAAAGGGGGGAAAAAAACGAATGGGTTGCACTCAGTCAGGCTGAAGATCACCTGCCCAGTCTCTTATTTCTATTGGTGGCCAGAAGAAGCATGATGACAAGGTAGGCATGGAGCAGTACTCCTGCAGGATACGGCCCAGCTTCCGGTACATGGCAGCCTGGGGATTTCCTGAGCCAAAGGTGGTGTCTCTGTATGTAATAATACCCTGCAGATTTTTTCAAAGGTCCATTTCCAAATGCAATTCAAAGGCCAGAAGAAACAAAGGTGGAGGACCATCAAAACTAGAAAATGCAATATTCTTGGCAAGAAGTAAAAAAAAAAAAAAAATCATGTAAAAACTCAATGCAAGTTTTAGAGTACCTACTACCCTTTGAGAAATTAATTACTTTTTTCATTAGATTTTCCTATTCAGGTTATGTGATTACAAGATAAAAAACCCAATCTATTACACAGAAATTAGCCCCTATTAGCTACAAGAAGAGTGCTGATTCTGTTTGCTAGGAAGAGCTAATGATCTTTTCTTTCTCCATTAAAAATATTTCGAAGAAGAGGAGAATTTTTTGTGGTCTCAGCTCTTTAAGTTGATCATAACTTAGGTGGCTCTATTAGACTTTGGTTTGGTTTTCAATACAGTATTTATCATTCTGGCAATATGTAAAGGGAAATCAAAACTTATACATTTTTTCTCCCTAATCACTTTCCAAACCTACAGAGTTTATCAAAAGGCAGTAGCAATTTGATTCAACCAGGTTACACTGAAGCTTTCAGAACTGAAGCTAATAAACAAGTAATAGGGAGGGCATTTTCAGGCAGTGCAATTTTTGAAGAGGCTCCTTAATTTCTTCTGAGCATTATACTTTCCAAGAAACAGACGGAAAAAAAAAAAAGATTCCCCCCTGCGTCAAACTTTAATGTCCCTCTTAATACTCTCCAGATACTTCTTAACAGCAGAGACTATAATAACACAACAGGAAACACTAAGTCTAACAAAACAAAGGAAAACGTTTTGGACAAAAGCACTGCTGACTTAACATGCTAGAAATGTAAGTGCTATGAGACTCCTACTGAGCTGCTGTGTGTAGGAATTTCTGTTTTGCACGTCCCTATCCTGACACCTAGCTTTTTCAGTGATAGATTCCCCCAGTGACTGGATGGGTTGACATCTGCATGAGATGACTACTGTTGACTCTTTATTACACAGTCAGTACTGGATTTTAAGATCCTACTGTAATATTGAAGAGCTCTTAATGCTTCCGAAGAATAAAATTATTTTTATATCAGCCAAAAATACCATTTAGAGTACTTCCATCACTAATTGTTTTAATTTATAGCATTATCTTAATACTGAATAATTACTGACATTAATCCTATGCAAACTGATAGATAAGAGCACAAAATTCTAGCTCTCTACAGTCTAATAGGCTAACATTCCTTAAATGCTGTACGCAGGAATACTTACTTTCTGCCTAGATCCTGCCAAACCTAGCTCATGCAGGCAGTCCTGCTGATTTCAGTTAGCACTATCTATAGAGTAAGCTTACTCACACAAGAAGGAATTTGCAGGTCTAGACCCTTCTGTCTTGATTTATAACTCACAAAGCATGAGCCTAGCAGTAATTTAACACTTACGCTTCCATGGGCGCTCTTGCAGCCTGCTCCTCGCAGTCTTCGTCTGAGCTGCTACACGTTGCGTCAGAATCCAGATCCTTCTCCACGCGGGAGAGCAACCCTCCGGCAGCAAGTGCAAATCCCCGGATTTCGCCTGGCGCAATGCAAACTCCGCTCTGTATGTCTTTACTTGTACTATCCGCCAAAGTAGCTGTGTTGCTTTCCGGCCACCCTTCAGTGCACCTAAAGGAGCTACCATCGGAAAACCTGGTTGGTTCATGGAAGACCTTCATTCTTTGTAGCTGATGTTTCACAAAACATTTCAGCTGCTGATCGCAGTGTCTGATAACATGCTTTGCCAGGAGCATTTGTAAACGTTTCTGAGTTCTTTTGGCGCGGCTGATCTCAATTTGTTGCTTAGTGATACACTGGAGCAAACGATCATACACCTCATCCTGGGTGCAGCTCAAAATCCCTTCTGCAGGTCCATGAAGAATTTGCTGTAATAAGTCCCCCTTCTTCTTTTCAGCACAGACTTCCAGAGTCCTCCCCAAAACTCCATTCTTTTTGTACCATTTACCACTTAAAAGCTGCATTTCTTCTGTGCCACTGGATTCGGTTACACTTGAATCCAAAAGTCTTTGCATTTCTGCCAAATTCGGAGATGCAGTCACTGGAAAAGTTCCTCCCTTGACCTGTTGCTCAGGTTGTGAAGGGTTAATCTGCCTGAATGATGCCTCAGCACCATTACATAAGGAATTCCTCATCTTGGAGCAGTCAGGCTCTCCAGTTTGCCGTTGCTTACCACTCTTGTTGCTGAACGCAGAACTGGTACTCATTAACAAGACAGACTGATAGCGCTTGGAGGACTGTGGAGAACCAAAGTGCTGCCCACTGAAGAGATCATTCCTGAGGCTGGGCTCAGCCGTGGGGAACCCCAGGACTGAGCACGTAATCCGTGCGATAGGATCCTCTCGTATCGCCTCTTCCATGGCTCTGGAATTGTCCATGCACAAAGTTGTATCAGACTCCATAGCTCTAGAGGACAAAGAAGGTGACAAGTGGATACCTTTTGTTGCTGCCTCTCTGAGGGCTGGTGTCATTATAGCTACTGTACGTAGTTTACAGCAAACCTGAAAATAACATGGGCTGTGTAAATTTTCTTATTTTAATGACATTATATACATATAACAATTCGGTCAGGTATTTCATTTAAAAAAAAAATTCCAACATTATTCAAAGATGTCATAGTGAAAGCATATTATCTAAAGAGCACGAATAGACCACATACCCTCATGAATCAAACAAGAACAATCTGTTTTTACTTTATGTCATACAGAGGTTGTTCCAAAGGCAGTAAAAGCTTTAATGTCTCAGGGGAGTAAGTGTTCATACATCACTGCATTTCTGATCCTGTTAGTCTGAGAAGCAAGACCCCCTAAGTTCAATATCTAACCTTGCCCAAACTGAAAAAGCATAACTGTAAGCTGTAAGACTGGAAGGATGCATGTAGGAAGAACACACATTGTGCTGGATGTTGTTTCAATCTTCTCTTGAACTAAGTATTGCTTTGAATTACATTCAGTTTTCATTCAAGGTTTTTATATATTTCAAATGAATCAACAGTCATAGAAATGGCAGAAAATGGCAAATATGCAGCTACATAACTGTAGTCCAGCAAAGCAGACCACAGTGAAATGCTCCGCAATAAATGTGGAGTTACTATTCCGAGAAATATACTTATTGCTTGTTACATATAAACATACATGAAATACACTCTACATACTCATAAATGCACATTAGCAAAAAACTGCCAACACTAACACCTTTAAAGCAGAGATCTCTAAGTGTTTCCTACAACCTCTTCTGTGCTTTCTAACCAGTTTTTCCTTACTTCCCATTTGCATAATACCAAAACAATACCCTGATAACTCATTGTAAGCAAAAATTCTTTGCTCTTACTCAATCTCCTCTGCATGTGGCTTGATGTAGCTTAGACCAGTGGCTCCCAAACTTTTCAGATCCAAAGACCAGTGCCAGACTATGCTGGTCAGCAGCTATGATGTCCCAAAGTATATTATCATATCACAGCACAGCAATCTGTTTTAAACCATACTTTCAACTTTCTTTAGTACATTATTAAAAATACTCCAAAAGAGATTTTACTTGGACACAGCCTGCAGAAGTTTGGAAGATAATCTACCGTCTGTTCTTGATTAGGAATAAAACCAGAAGCAACGGGAGAGCAGCAGAAGTGATAGAGCACAAAATTTCCAGTCTTTTCTGTTTAATCTGTCTACTAATTGAGCACCCTTTCCTCCACCTTCTTCTCATATCTGCAGTCTTTTTGATCTGCACAGCAACTGCCTAGCTCAAGAATTTTCAATCCACAGATCTCATAAAGGTCACCACTTATGAGTTCATTTTTTTAGTATCTTAAGAAAAGCAAACTGTCTGCAGGCTTGGTTTGGTTATAACTGCAAATTTGAACCTTCGTAATAAAAACATTAAGGGAGGACACGGAAATAGAGTTGAAAAGTACCAGTTTAGATGTCTTCTCCCTAACTTTTAGGCCATCAAGCAAAACATGAAGAGCCACATAAATCCCCTAGTCTCCTACACCAGGGGCTGTCTGTACACAGCTTCACTTAGACCTCTGCTGTGAGGCTCTTATAACTCCACAGTGCTCTGAGTACCAACTTTTTGTCTTTCCACTTCTATAGCGACAATATTTTCAGACTCAGCTTAAGGAACTAGTAGGCACAAGATGTTTTAACTCCAAGAGAATAAATATGGACTCACTCACTCCATGCCTCCTCCCTCAGCAAATGGGAAATTAATAAAGTAAAAGTGATTTAGCATGACTAAAATTAAAGAGAAGCCTATCTGCTCTGAAACCGCCGCTTTCTCTGTGGGTTTGCTCTAACGCTGAGGGCAAACTCCTGTACTAAATCCTTCCCTAGGAACCCCAGAAGATCTCTCTGTCAGGACACTGTCGGTAGATATCCAGGTGCATTCAATAACAAAGTTGTAACCTCTATCTTAACCAGCCACCTTCCTTAACTTGTGCGAGTTAACAGTAATGGATCACTACTCTTGACAGCTGAAATTCTCACACACAGTATAGCTGCTGCTGCTCAAATAAATGAGAAGTTTGGAGACAAGCTTTATATTATTTATCTATATAAAGTTAGAGGCTGTTTCAAAAAACATGGCAGCATAAAATTTTCAGACACAATTGCTGGATTTCAATCTGATCACATTCCCTCAAATACCACATATACTTCTGGTACAGTTTCAAATTTCCTAAATTTCAATGGATACCATTTACAAATTACTTTAGTTGCTGGGCTATTTTTTTTATTTTTGAGATTTTTTTTTTATTTTCCAGGAGAAAAAGGGAAGGGAGAGAAAAATCAAAGTATTCTTAAACTAAATCACTAATATCAGACTAAAGAGCACCAGAAAAACCACTAGCTAATGAGGAGCTCAAGTCCTGACACAAGATGCTTAAACTATAATAGCTAAAAAATAAAGAAAATGCTTCCCAGAAGAGAAATCTATTAACCTCTTACCCAAAAGTTTACAAGCCTGCAAAAATGCTTGTGTTCTGAAGACAGTCACATAAGACACTTCAGGTGTGTTTCTCTAATTTCAGGGACATTAAACTGAATTTAAAAGCTGGTACTGTCTCAATCTCCAGTCTTAACCACAGAGCTCTCCTCATTTCTTTAAGAAGCTCATAATCAAAGAAATAACAATAAAATAAAACTTTGTCATTGGTATATAAGCAAAGTAGTATCCACAAGAAAGTAATACCCACAAAGTACTTGGCTCCATTTCTTTTTAAATTCTAACCTCTACAATCTAGGGATATTTTATTTCATTCTGGCAGAAAATAGCAAAAATGATTTCACTCCACCCATACTGCATGAGAGTTTCAAGAGCCAAGTCTATTACCTCTTGCAATAAGAAGAAGCATATATTTTTTAAATTATTAAATAAATTAATATGTTAAAAAGAAAAAACACTGCAGACACTGCTCTGCAGAGCTTGTGCCAGCCAGGGGGAGTTAAGGGGAGTCGGTTCTTTTTGTTTCTGATCTGTTGGTTCTCAATTACAAGATTACTTTACTTGTTGGAGGGTGGAGGCGGATGTAAAACTCCTCTGCATCAGCCTATTGCTCTTCTCTGCTTGTAAATCAAGTTAGTTTTCATCACCGTAAACATCTGAAACCCTATTTTTGCTTTCAAATTCAAGGGCTTAATTTACCTACAAATAACATTTCCAATTAAAATAGCTAAATCATTTCCAGCTTCTTTGTAGATTATCAATGTTTCACATATATGAACTTTCAAGATTTATTACCTGTTTGCCTGCTTGTACAGATCTTACAGACAGTAAAGCACTTTAAAAGCATAAAAAAAAAGTTAACTAGCAGTAATGTCACGCATCCCCTGTAATAGCCCAAATTAGCTTCTCGAGCCATGCCCTGGGGGAGATATCTGCTTGGGTACACTTTACCAAGCTCCTAACTTCCACAAATCTCCTGAAATCGTAATGACCCATAAGAATTCATCTCTCTTTCAGATACATTTGATCCTTGCTAATGAATTTCCAGAAATTGGCTGTAAAAAAAAAAAAAAAAAAAGACAAACAGCTCAGCAGGATAATCTTTGGATCCCTATAAAATAAAGTTTGCAGCAATGACCACAAAAGAAATATTGGTCCCAGTGGATATGCCCTGGTTAGAAGTACCACAAGGAAATGAAAGAAAACTGTATTTAACACACCTGGGACTACTCTGTAAAAAAAGAAATTGTCTAAGTAGGCAGCTTTTGTTTTCAGTTCAAAAGCAGTAGAGTTGCTCATGGCGAGTATTTGAACTTTTCAGGATTTTGTTCTAATAATAGATCAGGAAAAAAAAAAAAGCAGGTCTGTGTGGGGAGTCTCAGGTTTCAGCAGCACTCACTGCACGGTGAGGACCATTTAGATAAAATTGCAAACTCCGGTACTTCTACTTCCCAGAAGATATAAGCATAAATTCCTCCTCTTTGAAAAAACACACACCTAAAAAGGATTTCTCTTTGAACAGTAAAACAACTCAATTTAAGACAGACCACCCAAACAGTTTGAATCATAAAAAAACATCAGAAAGGACATACGTCAAGTGGAATTCATTAGTATTCATTTATGATAAAAATACATGACTTGTTAAAATCTCTGAACAAAGTTATTTTTCCTCCTTTCATCACTGCTTGTGAGCAGAGGATCTCGTATTATATCCAATTCTATAACTGTCCCATCAACTAATTCCTGCTCAGTCTATATTAAATTATACATTTTCAGTGCAATGTACAATGCAATTTTTAAGGTATGCTGAAAACTAAAGACATTTTGCATTAAATAAACCGCACACACCTCTTTAAATACATCACATATGTCCCTAACATAAATACTTGTAATACTTTCAGATCCACTGTTATATTCTCACTGACATTTCTGTTATGCTTTTGAATTTCATCCTTTGAAGAGGGCCATAAAACCTGCTTTCAAACAGGAGTAATTCAGCTCCTAGACACCAATTAGGACAGCTGGAATTCAGGCTCCCCGCATCATTTACAAGATTTCATTGAAGGCCAATAAGGCAGGAGAATATAAGGACACAGGCTTGCTTTGTTAGTAAGTCAGTATACTTATTAGCAATAACAAAATGCTTTATCTAGTGTCATTTTTAACTTTTTTTTTTTTTTAAGAGAGGAAAGGAAATCTAGTATTTCTTTGATAGAAAACAAACTCCAGCCAGTAACTGGATGTTGATTTTAAGTCTGCTGTGCTGTTTCTCACCGCTGAGCAACCACCTTACTACACTTCATTTTAGGAATTGCAATAACATTTCACAAACAGGGAGCTGATGCACTCAGCAGATTAAAACACTTGCTCAAGACCACACAGGAATCCAGAGCAGCAGCCGAAAGGTGCATCTGGCTCGCAGGCTTGGCACAGATCTGCTCCCTTAGCCACGTTCGGTTTAATTTTAATAGCAAAGGGTCTGGAGTTTGAGCAGACGAGTTGAGCACCCTGCCCGCCACGCGAAGGCGGAGGGGCCTGCGGAGGAGCATCCGGCGTGGTCACGGGGGCGAATTCCAGCCCCACGAGCCTGCCCAAGCTTTCCACGCGCCTATTGATCCAGGTGGGGATCTCAACAACGGCAACGATCAATGTATAGCGCCGATGTACAGCGATGACGTGGGCGCGGCGCCCGGGCACCGCCCCCGCCTCATGGCGCCGCGCCCCGCCCCACGCGCCGGACCGTTA
>VWPW01015304.1:150616-342889 GCA_013389825.1 Crypturellus undulatus
GTGGCCGCCCATTGGCGCCGAGCCGCGCGCTCGCCCCGCCCCGCGCGAGCCGGGGGGGAGGGGAGAGGCGGCGCCACAGAGTTGGGCGAGGGCGAGGCGGGCCCTAACGGTTGCCCCGCGGCGGCGGGAAGCGCCCGCGCCGCTGAGGTGAAGCCGCGTCCCCTGGCGTGCACGGGAAGCCCCTCCGGCTCCAGCGGCTCCCGTTTCGGCCCATGTAACACAGGGAACAGCAACTGTGCATAGAAATATGGTTTATTAGAGTTACCCAAACAGAGTAATTAACATAAGGCAGTTTTGGTGCTGTTTAAGAAAGCTCATCAAACCTCCCTCCCTCTACTGGGCCCCCACTGCCCAGGACATATATTCACCGAGGCTGCTCTCCTGCACTGTATGCCCTTAAGAGTACTTGTATAGTGGACAGAACCAGAAGTTTCACCTCCTACCTCAGTACAGTAGTATTTGGCCAGTAAGGGAGCACATCCCAAACTTTTTTTTAATTTACTTTCTAAGAAAGTGGTTTTTAATGTTAAGAGTGTATTTAATTTTGAGAATTGAGAGTTTGGATTTGATAAAATAGCATTTGAGTTGGAAAGATTCACCCATCCATAATATTGCAAATAAACCACTTTTCAGTACCAGAACACGAAAGATTTCTGCAATTCAGAGATCAGCCATCATGAGAGAGCCCACTAAAGTAGTCCATTAAATAGAAATGTTGTATATGTACATGTGTATGTACAACACGTTGTTGTACACTACCACTTTCCTAACAGCTCCTTTAAAAAAATTAATCTCTTCCTTCAAAGAATAAAATAGACCACGTATCCCTGCTACTTACATTCCTGTGCCTGACTTTATTCCATCTATTAATGTGAAAGGATTTGGGAATCTTCTCCGAAGTAGTTAACATCTGCTCTAATTGTCACTGACAATGTCTCTAGCAATAAGCTCTTTCATTATTTCATTGGTACCACCATAGATCGGGTGAACACGGGCATCCACAAAAGCTCTGAAAGAGGGAAGAAAATAGATTACAAACACTTCTCAGAATATACGTACAGCCAAAATGAAAGATAAAGTCTAATTTCCGAGACGTTGCTCGAAATTTAGGAAGGAACAGTACAGCTCAGAATTAGGTTTCAGTAGTGTGTTCAGTGAAAGATTGCACACCAGTTTTACACTGCACAAAGGAAGAGGTTAATTCAATTTGATACCAATCAAGTTGAAAAAATAAAAGTTTATTTTTTTTAAATAATCAATATTTATCAACTTATTAAATTGTTTTAAAATTGGAGAAAAATATCAGATCTGGGCATTTAAAGCTATGGAAATATGTAACCTCATCTTAACTCTTCTCTACCACTTGTGAACCTTTTATTCCACATCCAGTAGGGTACTATGATGTTTTGGATTTTTTTTTTTTTTTTTTTTTTTAAAAATCAACACTGCCTTTTAAGAGAGATGTTGAGAAAAAAAAAAAAAATCACCATGCAAGGCTACAAGTATTTTAGGATCTCATTTACATTATTTTTTCAATGGTATTTAATAAAGCAGTAGGAACACTTATTTTAGCACACTTTTAAGGAGCTTTCCCCTCCCCCAAAGACATTTTCAACCACTGATTACTAAATAGGCTTCAGCTGGATCCAGCTTTTAGCAGACACCAACTCCATCCCCATTTGGGCTAGGAGCTCCAACCAACAGTCAGAGGGGCAAACAATTCCCATCTGCAAACTTGAGCTGGCTGCACAGCCAGGGACAGGCTGCAGAATGACAGTGTGCAGGTGCATCTTAATTCTGGTCCTGTGTACAGGCAGAGCAGCAGAGCACTCAGGAAACACTAGGTAGAGAGCTGTGGGGATAATTAAAGTCCCTAGGGACAAGCGTTGCACATAAGAGGAAAGAGAGATTCCAGGACTCCCCATTCAGGTCTTGCTGGCCTTTCTGTTATTAGTAAGATGGTGCACAACACTCAAAAATGTGTTTGCTAGAAGTACACACAAAAAGTTACTGTAGAGCATCATTAAATACTTCAGAACTTACTAGATTCAGATTGAGTATTCTAAATACATTTAAAAATGTGTGTACAATACCCGTTTGTCAACTGCCAACGTTCCTCTTTGTGAACTGCACTATCAGATTAACCTCTTTTAAAAAGGAAAGCCTTACATATGTTATTATGGCAATGGCACGTACACAAAGAAAAAAGGCATCTTTCTACCCAACATACAGGAAAATATAAAAAGCAAAATGCTTTTAAGTACTTAAAAGAGACCAAAGAATGGCAATGGCAAATCACTGGTCTCATAGTTCTTCCATTTTAAAAGGTCCACAAATCTGAATGCGACTTCTCAGACTCTCGATTAAACAATTTATTATTTTAGAGTATTACAAGACCTTTAAGGTGGGCAACATAATTCTTTCCCTAATACAAGAGCATTAAGATAGTACACAAACTATCTTCGCTCTTTGTTCATTTGTTTTGACACTGCTTCTGTTTAATTAATCATTTTTTTCCTCACTATGAAAAAAGCTTTTTTAGTTTAGTAAAAAAATAGGTAGAAATTGCTCAATAACTTATGGATTATTCACAGAAGTAAAACTGAGCCTTGCTGCAGACATCTGTACCGTGGATTGCATTTCAATAAACATGATGGGAAAAGGAACAGTAAATCAGCCCTACACAAAACAAGTGGCAAAGAGACAAAGTGCCTTGTTTTAACTTTGTTTTTAATCTTTCATTATTCAAGTCTGAAATATTGCACTTACTTTGCAATTGGATACTCCCACATGTACCCCCATCCGCCATGCAGTTGCACACACTGGTTCGCCACACTGCCTTCAAGATCTGAAGCCCTTGAATGGTCAAGAAAAAAAATAAGTATATGCTCTGAAAATATCAGAGATACAGACAAGTTAGCACTATCAAACTTTCAACCTAAAAATGTGAGGCATAAAGTAGTTTATATTGTGAGGGCTTTTCTTCTTCCTACATGGATGGCAAAAAATTAATGCATCAAAGTGAAGAATATTGAAGATGTGTTCTCATTATGGAAGAGCTTTCATGAAAGGAAAACTTTCAAAATAGACAAGGCTTTGTGCTTTTATAACTAGCCCACACGTGCCTAGAGATTTCTTTCATAAAGTAGGTTGTTCTTTTTTTTTTTTTCCCTAAATAAAATCCTTCAGTGAAATCAAAAATTAACAATATCACAGACATCCCCCTTACCCCCATGAACATGAACACCACATCAAGATGCTCTGAATACAATAGTTAGCTGGGGACATTGTACTCTTCAGGATGTTTTACAGTTTATTTTAACAAAATATTGTAATTCTTAAACAGGACACCTTATGACAAGACATTCTATTATTCTGTTCATTTTGTTTTGTGCACTATTCCTCCAGAATTTGGCAGATAATCATTTATGGTTTATTTCACGCATGTGAGCTTTTGGAAAGCTACACATTTGGTGTTACTTCTAACACCTGGGTGAAAGAACCCGAAGGATATTTGCTGCGCGGTAAGTTCAAGCTCGTGTTAAAAGACATGAGGCAACACTTCCAAGCACACACACATGTATAGAGTGGCAACAGAAATGGGGGGGGGAAGATAATGACCACTCAAAGCTGTTGCTTTTAGCTGCCGTTACCACAAAACAGAAACCTACAGAGCCTTTATTAGAGATCACCGAAGAGATGCATCAACTGTATTATTTTAAAATAATTTCAAACCTCCACCCTCAAAGGCCACTGACTGTACAATAGGTTTTAAGCAAAATTGCCTAGGGGTGGCCTCCCAAAATATTTCCAAAATAAGGAAAAAAAACAATTCTCCATTAAGGCATTTTTTTAAAACTGTCTCAGAGTTTTATGGAAGACTGCCACAGGAACTCTATTATAGGAAAGAGCAAGTCCACAACAAACTGAGCACTAGTGTTTGAGAGGGTGAGAAAGTTTAGAATTCCTCACTTTGGGGAAAAAAAAAAAAAAAATGTTGAGTTGGCACTAGTTGCTTCCTCCTCCTCAAAAGTGAATGTCTCTGCTTTGCTCTGCGTACCTGGTACGCCTTGGTAGCCGGTGCCAGAAATATCACTCAAAATTCTTCCTTTCATTATAAATACTTTCACTGGATTCCCTTAGTATTTTCCAAGTATTTCCCTCTGTCCTTATTTTAGGAAGCTTTATGCTGCTCTAGAATTTGTAGAGTTGCGCATCTAGAGAAAAACAATCATGTGCCAAATTCAGAGGCTGCATCTCAGCTGCATCTTCCCATCTGGTTAAGCTTAGGTTAACAGGTAAGGCCACCAAACATTGGGAGGAGGAGGAGTTCTGGCCAATAAAGGAAAGAATTGTTTGGTTTCAATTACAGCAACAGCTGTAGCCAACTATTTCTTCCTGAAACAGGAGAGCTTCAAAGATTCTCCTATTAGCTATTGCTAAGCAATGTTAATAAAATTGATTCGGTATCTTATGGGTTTCCAATGACTAGAGTTTTGTTTTGCTTTAAAGATTTGCCATGGTAATGTCCAAACATCTTTAAAAAAAAAAAAAAAAAAAAAAAAAAAAAAAAAAAGGAATATTCACTTTCAATTCAAGCTAAAGTCAAGACCCGATCTTAGTATTCAGGGAATCCCATCTTAAAGGCATGCCACTACCTTGAAATCAATCCGATTAACTAACACTGGTTTTCAATGTAACTGTTTAGGACTTACTGACTACACAACTAAAGTTTCAGCTAATGGAGCCTATCAGAAACTGACAATTTAATTATTAATCACACTGTAATTTTAGCTTTTCATCAATTCTGAAGAGTTCAGAGTTTACCGTTAGGCTCCTGTCAAGATCAGATAAGAAACACTTTCAAGTTACTTTAACCACATACCAGTACTTCGCCATAGAAGCTGTGCCCGTGTCCAGACGTTTTTCTGCATGCAGCTGCAAACAGTTGTCTAAAAAAGCTCGGCCAACACAAACCTGTGTCTTGATTTCTGCCAACTTGTGCTGAACCGTCTTATTTTGGAGGCAAATGGAGGAGACAGAGGAAAGGAAAGCAGAAGTTGGGGTGTTTTTAAAAGAATATTTCAAGTAAAAAACAGAGCACTTTCTACAATGATTTTGGCAAGATGAAGTCTATTTCACACGCAATGTTATTCACAGAAATTACATCTGCCCAGTTAAAAATATTTCAAAGAACTTTGGCTCTAAGCAGCAGAAGGAAGCCAACTTGCATACAATTATGTCTTTAACATTCTTACTAAAAAAAAATATTGCCCTTCAATTCTCAAAACCAACTCAAAACATGATTTCATGAAAATACTCCAACCAGCAACCAGAATACACAAATTCCTAGAGAGCACAGAGTATGAGCCATTGAATACCTTGCTGCCCTGTGCTCCCTCTTGTGGGGAAAAAACTTTCATTCTGCAGAGCCAGTAATTTCCCTAGTTTATCATCATTCCACAATGTACTGGTTATACTTTATATGCATACAGTGTTTCATAGTTTGATATTCAAAGTGTATGCAAGTAATAGAAAATGGAAATTTTAGACTATCAGAAAGTTTCCAACACTGAGGTTTCCAGTCAGAAAAGGTAAAAATCCAGCACAAAAGCTAAGGAAAGAAAAATTGCGACAAGGCAAATGCTCTTGTAATTTCATCCCTGGTGGGAGGGGATAAGAATGCAACCCAGTAAAGTCTTCTCCGAGCTCCTAGTCCTAAAGTCCTATATAAGAAGTGTTCTTTCTTCCTTTGACCAGCTGATGCAACTGGCCAGTCTGCTATTACAAAGACTGATTTCAAACACTCCACTGTGGCATGGCTAATGAATCATAACTAAATGAAGCAGGCAAGACAGAGCTCTAATTAGAAAGGAGAGGACTTCTGACTATAGGCACATGTTAATTAATCTGCAAAGGAACACTGAAAAGGTATACTGGGATCGATTCTGTGAGGCAAAATTGTATTTTGCAACATTGGCTGTCTTTTGGCTGGTGATGGTTAGTCTCAAAAAGGATACTATTTTGGAGGTCTCTGCATAGTGAACTATAGTCATTAAAAAACCAACCACACCTATACGAACAAGACTGTAAAATACACTTCTTTAGTGTTAAGATCGCACACTGTACAAATTCAATCTTAAATTACGCATTTCTAAATTTAAACTTTAGAAATAGCAGTGAAAATCTTCATTAGCTGAAAGAAATTTACCATTCCAGCCTCTAAGGGCTCATTTATGCTCCCACTCACAATTGCAAATTTGATTTCAACCGTCTCAAGACTTAGAACAGGATTTTTTGTTTGACTTCAAGAGCAAGTCAGGTTCTCAGAGAACCATCCCACAGGTTTTATATGCAGTCCCTTAAGTGCCCAGTTACCTGGCAGCTGGGGAATCTCATTACAAACAAATACAAACAAGGACAACGAGGTCACTGCCTGGGAACCCTGACAGACACCACTCAGAGCTCAAGTTTCTGCAGCACATCACGTGCACAGGGACACTGTGTCTGCGCGCGCGCACACACACACACCCCTTTCCAGAGTCTAAGGGGCTCTGCTCCTCCCCAGAAACACACACAAGTGTAACATTCCTGTGACCCGAGCCTCAGATTGTATTCCATACACAGATGTGAAACACAGCTGCACACAGAGAATTATCTAAAAGTCAGTCAGTCGAAACTCACCTGCAAGTGGGCAACTGTTTTCCCAAAAGCTTTTCTTTGCTTCACATAATTCCTTGTTTCTTCAAACATGAATTCACATCTGGCAATAGCCATATCTGCAATCACCAGTCTTTCCTTTCAAAACAGAAATTACAAAATCCAAAAGAATCAGTCCTACATTTCTCTGCATCCAGTGCACAAATGTACACACACAACTGGCAAACAAATGTCGTGTTGTTCATTAAGGGAGTAAAGCAGAAGTAACACTACCTATCAAACCAGACACTCCATTACTGGAAAATTACTGGAAAGTCTTGATTTATGATGTCCAAAGCCCACTTTTGAGGCTTTTTGAACTAATGTCCTAAAGTTATTATGCTGAATATATTTTAATAAAAATCAATTGCAGGACTTCTTCTCATTGATTGAAATATTTACATCAAATTGTTCTTCAATTATTGATTTTCACTTTTCAGATAAAAACAAAATGGTATTTAACAATTTCAACAAAACATGCCTGAAAAATAATCCCAAACTAAGAACACAGACTTTTTCTTTTCTCTCCTCTCATAACAGGTTGAAAAACTGAAACTAAAACTTTTAACAGTTGAAACAATTGAATATATGTCTGAAACTATTCACGGAAGTTTTTAAAAGAGTAGGGAAACATTTTCTGTCAAAGGACAAAGTAATAAAGCAATCTTGCAATCTGAAAGATGATGAGAGAGTAAAATTAACATATGTCCACCAGATCTGGCAAATACAAAGTCATAGTTTTGACAAAGCACAGCAATTTTCTAAAAAACCTATGGTTCTTAGCCTTCTCAAGTCATTCCAAAATTTATTAAGTTGTAAAAAGTGCTCTTTCCACTAGCAAAGTATTTTGACAATTAACTTTTTATTTCAATTCTGCCATATGGAATAAAAAAAAAAAAATCTTGTATCTTTATTATAGTTCTACTTGCTAGAATAGCAGTGCTTGCTTCTTTCTTTCAAGAGAAAGTTGTGCTGGGAGTATCCCTTTTCAGTTGAAAAGCAGGACTAACAATAGGCTGTTGCTCACAGACTTTCTGTTTCTGAAACTGAGGTGGCTCAACAAGATGCATAATCTCCAAGATTAAGATAGATCCTTGCAATGAAGGAAAAAAAAAATGAAGGGATCTTCCCACTATTGGCAAAGGCTTGTGTTCCTCTCACCTGAGGGAGTTCTCCCATGAGATAATAGAAGCCCTTGTTCTCTTTCCCAAGCAAGGCACTGGCTGGCAGCCGCACATCTTCAAAAAACAGCTCTGCTGTATCCTAAGGGGATTTAAGAAATACATGGTTTACAACCTGGCAATCTCACCTCCTCATTCCACTACTTTTCCACTGTTTTCTTGCTAGTGTATTCTTTACATTGGAAGTGTCCTCCAGAGTCTAGCCTACCTCCTACTAAAAGCACATCCAGCAGGACAGACAGCTAAGAGGTTTGTCCAGTCACATTTTCCATTGCTCTAAGGCTAGAGACTCCACAGCCTACCCAGGACCTCATCCCAGTGTCTCATCCTTTTTATAGTTAAGTTCTTTTCTTCTCCCACAAGACTTACTCAGATTTTTCCTTGATGCCACTTGTGTCCCTTGCCTCTCTGCCTTTCACTGTGCATTCCCAAGAAGAATCTATCGCCATGATCCCCAAAACGTCTTATTAGGTTCTTGGAGACAGTACGATCCTGTCCTTCCAGGCTTCTCCACAATGAACAAACCCAGCTCCCTTAGCCTCTCTTCCTACACCAGGTACTCCAGAGCTTCACAAAACATCCTCAGGATAAACTCTTTGCTAGGAATCTTACTAGTTTCCTAAGCAAGGAGCAAGAACAGTTCCATTTTAGCTTTACTGTGCCGACTCCAGGCATTAAGCGCTTTTGGACCATGCCCAAGTCTGCTGTACGTTAAGGGTTACATGAGCTCACCTGGGCTTTCAGGCCCATTTTCTGCAGCTTACGTCCTTTGATGAAACCTTTTGTCCCATTTTCCACCAGAAAAAGGCTGATCCCATGAGCAGGGGATCGGGCCTCACGGTTTGTAACCGCGACCACAATCACTACATCACTCATCCAACCATTTGTGATGAACACCTATAAGAAAAGCAACATGGAATAAAGCAACAAGACAGCTGGAAACAAGATAGAAGAAATGATAAAGTAACAGAGGGAGAAGCAGCATGAATACTTTATCAAGTGAATCAAAATGCAAGCTTTACGTGTCCAGGATTAAGTATTTTAAGAACTCAGGAAAAGTGTTTCAAACCAACATCTATTAAAATACGAATTGATTCAAGCAGCATTGTGCGCGTCTAAAGCATGACATTAAAGAACACACTGGTCTGTTTCTTTGGTTGTCCCATTAAAAGTATGTGGTATCAAATGTAGACATCAGACTAATGCAGATGGTCTGTTTTTCAGAAGTGCAGAAGTTATAAATGCACAACTATGGATGGTTTCCTGACGATGACTTCCTGTCACGACCGCTCACTACCTCTGTAGTGCAATCCATCCATCTGCCTATAACATTTTAGGATAGGTATGTGCATGTCTCGGAGCAGACGTTACAGAAGAGATGATTATAAATCAGAGCTTCAACATGCTCGACAGACCACACAGAAACAAAAGACAAATTGCTAGAAGAATCCTAACTCTGCCAAAAGAAATAAGCAATCTGTCTTGATTTGCTTTAGCAAGGCAACATAAGCAAATGCTCTTTTAAACACATATGTACATATTTGCTTGCACACATTCTCAGCACTTGAAATTCTGCTAAGGCCAGAAGTCTCTATCAGTATCACATTCTCATTGAAACTAGAGAAAAAAAAAAGGAGAAAGGAAAGATGAAAACATTTTATAGCCTTGGAACAATCTGTTGAACTCACACTTCCATTTAAACACTTCACTTCTGCTCTTTCTGTCTTATTATGGGAACAAACAGAAGCATTAGTGCTGCCAGCACTGAAACAGCTTGACAGCACATGCATAGCATATGATACAGGACTTTTTCTCCTAACTTGAACAGCAGGTTCCTGGATACGATTTCACAAACTGTGTTATAAAAACAAAAGCTCTTACTCAGAATATAGACGATTTCTTGTCGGAATAGTATATATACTTTGCTGTTCTATGCCAGCACTGAGAAATTGCAAATAAAATCTAAAAAGTGAAAGAATGGGGAGAAGAGGTTGGAGAAGGAGTTGCTGATCTGGAATACAATCCTCACTGTGTAAGTGTATCTAGTTCCCAGAGTGAGCAGCTTTCACTTACCTTACTCCCATTAAGAATCCAATCACTTCCGTCTTTTTTTGCATATGTTCGTATCCCCTGCAAGTCACTAAAATGAGATTTTAAAGGTCCTTTAAGACACCATTCAAGAAGCCACAATTTGTGTCTTAAGTAATACCAAATATAAAACAAGGTAGACTCTGACGATGGTCATCAAGATATGCACTCAGTGATAATACATAGCAGGATAACGAAACACACCAAATGGCTTAGAGTATAGCACCAAAATGAAAAGCACAGCATGTAAAAGGTTAATAAATCTCTGCAACAACACAAAAACATGAGGTCCCATTTTAATGCATCTGCTTGTAGGTATGGGGGCAATACATGTACTGACACCAACAGGTGAGTACTTCCTGAGTCAATATGCCTTAGAGGGCAAATGCCAAGCAAGGCTACAGCATCTAAGCAAGCTCAGCCCTCTGCAGAAAGGGAGTGAAAACAGCTACTGTCTGGAGAAGCAGGACACCAAGGAGTTCTGCTTTTCACATGTTCCCCCCGACACCATCATTAAGGAAACTGACCAAATCCGCTGTGTCTATCCCACATATGTGCTGTCTGCCCTTCAGTGATGATGATACAGGAGGGAGATTTCTATCTGCAAAAGGTTTCAGTTAAAAAAAAAAAAAAAAAAAAAAAAAAAAACCGTTCTGTTTCATAATAAAAGCTAATACTAAAGACAAGCCTTCTTTACTGATACGTAATTTTCTTTCGAACACAACACTTCATTTTAAAGTACATGCAATTCAGACTACAAAAACAAATACAAAGGTTTATTTGCCCAAAGTGGCATGATAAGGTAACTGCTTCTGAGCAAATACCCTGAAATGACAAAATTGTAATAAAGCAATCTATAAATGCCAATTGCTTTTGACATTCTATCTGCACTGGAATATTGTTTAGTCAAAGGTAACTATAAAACTAGGATGCTTGGTATTTAAAAAAAGCACAGTAAACAGCACATAATATTAAGACCATCTGTCTCTATTTTGAGCTTACCTGCCAGCCCCAGGTTCAGTCATGGCGATAGCTCCAATGCAGGTGCCTTCAACCATTCTGGGGATAAAGCGTTTTATCTGTTCTTCAGAGCCATAGTTTGTGATGTAGGGCATGACTATATCTGAATGAAGGGGAAATCCTGGACCACTACAGTTAACATACATCCTTGGAGAACGGGAAGAGGAGGGAAAGGGCGGGGAGAAGAAAAAAAAAAAAAAAAAATCAGACAAAAGCACTAAAAATATCTAGGTGCTGAACTTTACTCTGTTACAGCATGAGTTGACACTAGAGAAAAACGATACAGAGGTCTCAGATTAATAATCTAAACTCGTGGCATTTGTACTGTTGTTTATGGAATGCACTTCTACAGCCAAACAGTTGTAGAACTCAGACTAAGGAAAACTCTTTGCCAGCCACAAAGTCCTAACAACAGGACACAAAGGTATTTATTATATATTCATCTAAAATACTTGCAAGAAGAGGAATTCACAAGTTTAAACTATCCTTTCCATTATTAGCATAATATCACTTTCTGTGAAGAAATTTGCTCTACATTAAGGAAATCTCATACATATATAAATATATAATATACAGTCTCTTGGTACTATGGTAACTAAAACTCCCCCCGAAGTTTCTAGTACTTACTGCTCTTCCCAGAGCACGGCTGAAGAGAGAATATCTGCTCCAATGCCTCCATGTTTTTCATCTATAGCAACACCCAGCAGGCCTTGCTCTCCAGCCTTTTTCCAGAGCTCCCTGCTCACCTGGCCATCCTTCTCCCACCTGCAAACAAAACAGGAACAGGGACACACATGAAGTTCTCTGTGCACACATAACTATGTGTTGTCTCAGCTAAGAAGGGGCAGTTTCTGTGCACAAGTACAAGTTGATATCACCTCTTGATAGATTGCTGCTGTAAGGTGGTTTCAGGTTTGCAAACAGAGAGATGAGGATGATCTGCTGACAGTTTTGCAGATTTTACACACCACAGGAGAATCCCTTACTCTCAGAAAAATGAGACCTGGAGTTTACTCACTCATCAGAAAGTGGCACAACACAGCTCTCAAAAAATAAACAAACTACACTTTCAAATTGTATGGTAGAGAAGATCAGAGCCACTCCTTGGCACAGCCAGGAAGCAGCTGAGCTGTGCCACAGCACTTTATCCACTGTTAATCATACCATGAATATTTAAGCTTTTATCCAAAGCTCCGCCGACACTGGAAGCCTTCAGCAAAGCCCGTCTCATGACTACCTTTGCCTTTCACCTATTTTCAGTGCTCTCTCTCTCTCTCTGCTTCACCCACCATCAAAGCTGCTCTTTATTATAATCATTTGTGAATCAGAGCTACATCCACTTATGCCACACTTCACACCAGCCCAGCAGATACATTACACCTCAAGTCTACCTGTTTATTTGAAGGTGTGGGAATAAAATGGTTCAGATGCCCCTGAAGTGACACAAGAACACAAGTTGAACCTGCTCCACTGGGTCTATGAACCACTTTTATCAGCTAATTAGCAAGCAGGCTCTTTGGTAACCCCCTTCTGAGTCAGTACCTATTAAGTGCACCATAAGTAAAGCAAAGAGAAGATACAGCAAAAACATCTGTTTTTGTGCACAAAAGACTTTTACCTTTCTACTTTGAGGTCACTGTTTGAGAACGAAAACAATAGCTGGCAACAACCCTGATGTAAGTTGTTTCCATTGCCTCCTGCTGGTCATCTGCCACTGAGCCCCAACACACCAACCACCCACCTGCACCATTTCAGCTGTTTGCAGATTCACACTGGGAGTTTCATCAGAAAAACAACCTTTCAGCATGATTTAAGAATAAGCCCTTCTCCACCCCACACATTGATTCTGCAGGACACTTTTTCAAGTAAGGTAAGAAGAAAACTGCTTAAAATTGCAGCTTAACACTTTGCATCTGAATAAACATATTCTGAGCAAGCTGAGCATCATGTATTTTACCTACAGCATTATCAGATATAGATAACATAAGGGGGAACCCTCTCAAACTCCAGCTCAGTGGAAGTATGACAGGTCTGTAAAAGAACCTGTGTATACATTTGCACAGGAGCAGGAGACTTGCACACTTAAATCAAGTTTCTCAACAACACACTACATAGTTAACAATTTTGTGCATATTGCATTTACGGTATTTGCTATAATGGAACCTAAACATGATTTTTTTTTTTTTGGGTGACAGCAGTTGCAGCAGAAGTATCAAATCAGAATAACATGGTGACTAGATAGCCCTGCTAATTCTGATCAGACTTAACACATAAAGCAAGGATACTTTGGCTGCACCTCTGCAAACAGCATTGCTCCTGCAAGGACACCAGGCTGCCTTACAATGAAGCTTAGAGATATGCATTAAATCCTGTTTTCTTTCAGAAATGAGTTTCATGGGCAGCTTAGTTTTAAACAAGTCAGTTTAAATAAAAAAAGTAAGCTTGGAAATAGATACGCTTTTTATCTCACTTTATTAACAGTAAAAAACATTGGATGGAGGAGGGAATACACCAATTATTTGGATAGAGGGTATGAAGGGCAACTTACTCATCGTGAAAAGGCACCACTTCCTCCTGGAAGAACTTCCTGGCGCTCTCCCTGAAGATATCATGCTCGGAAGAGAAGATCCTTCGGGTGCCTATATCATCTAAACGTTTGGAAAAGGAGGTCTCTTTGCGTTTCGTGCTGGGCTGTTCACTTTGTAAAGCACTAGGGAAATAAGGTAAAGGGGAAAAAGCCAGAGGTTGTTAGGACATGTGTGCCTAGGTTTCAATGACCTTTCTGGAGGGCAGGAGACACTTGTTCTGCGATGTGAACTATGCCCCACAAGCCCCACGTGCCACGAAACCCAGCAGACACTCAGAGTCAGCACAAAGATGGAACACACGTAACGCTGCCCCAAGCTCAAAGAGAAAATAAATTAAATTTTAAAATTGAAAATAAGTTGTAAACAATACACATAAAGATTTAAGGTTCCTCCTTTGCCGGAGGGAGCCCCCCCCAAAAAAAAAGCCATCACTTCACCCTTGTGAGGGCAACTTATCCTAAAAGCAAACTTTTTCGGCATGTTTTGCTCCTGGGCTAGTTTCTACTTCATTCCATCCATACTCACCCCCACTTGGCAAATTCCTAACGCTACAAACGCGACATACAACCCTAATCTTGAAAACAGCGCTTTCTAGGAGAGAATTTCTGTAAATACAAAATAAAACGACGCCAACGCCCGTTCCCTCTTCCCCTAACCCGGCCGCAGGGCCCGGTGGCGCCGAAGGAGCCAAGGGCGGCCTAACCCGCGCCCAACCGCGGCCCGCGCGCGTTGAACGTCCCCGAGAACGCGGAGCGGCGGGCCCGAGGGCCCCGCGCGCGTCCCCACGCGTGTGCGCGGCCCCGCGGTACCTGGGCTGCGCGGAGAAAGGCCGCGAGCCGCCGACACGCAGGAGACCACGCAAGCGGAGCAGCCGGGCCGCCATCTTGTGCCGCAGGCTGTTAGCGGGCGGCGCCGGGCGCCGTTTTGGGCGTTACCGGGCGTTTTCGCGGGGCGGGACGGCACGGCACGGCACGGCACGGCACGGCGCCGGGGGCGGGACGCGCCGTGTGGGAGGCCGCAGGGCGGGTTGAGTTTGTTATTTTCTTTCGACACAAGCAGTGACCCCATCCGGCTGGTGGCGGAGGGGCTTCCTCAGGCATCGTCTCCAGGTCGGGAGGTGACACGATGTTAGGGCGACGAAGAGGTTTTAGTTCTAAAAAGAAACACGGTCATTTCTTAAAAAAAAAAAAAATCTCCAAGCTGGCGCCGGGGTTTACTGGAAGGGCAGTCATAGGGGACCCACCGATGAGCTCTTTTCCCCGATCCTAAGCGTGTTTCAGGGCACAGTGGTGTTTTTCGTAATATTTTTTTTTCCAGAAAGCGCCAGCTCGGGCGGCCGCCGCTGTCCCTGCGGCTCCCGCGCCAGGAGGTGGCGCTGCAGGAACGGCTGTGGCGCGGGCTCCCGCCCCGCTGCACGGGAGCGGTTTTAATGCAACATGAAGGGTTTTCGACGCGACCCCCCGGGTTCGTGTCGGCTTGGTTGAACTCCTTAATTATTTCCAGTGTTTACAGTTGGCTCCGCAGCTCGAAGCGACCCACGTTCCCGTCAGCGCCTCCCTTGTGGGGAGCCATGTCTGACGCGCCCGTGGCTGTGGGTGCCGCGGACAGCGTCCTCTTGGCGAGGGAATGCTGAGGAAATGCCCGCGGCCTTGCATGATGCTGAGGACAAGAGAACTGAGGGTTACGTGGAGAAAGTGTCCTAGTTCAACTCTACGGGCAAACGGGTTGAAATGACTTTTTTCCCTTTTTTTTTTTTTGGTTCAACTTGATGTTCCCATTGTTCACCTGAGGAGTTTCTCATCTACAGACCCAAGGACTGTACACTTAAGCATATTCAGGTCAGAACGGCTGCATCGGATGAATTATCTTGTATTATTATTATCATTATTATTTGCAAGAGATATTCCTTTCTGTTCTTCATTTCCTCTGTGTGAAAGAAATCTCAAAGGGATTGTGCAAATGAATCTCATTGCATGCGCGTTTTGTGTCAAATAAGTCACCTGCCACTTCACACATACTCCTGAGCTGGCACATCAGCAGTTTTATTATTTTTATTATTATCATTAATTATTAAATTTACAGCAGGGTATATTGCTGTGCAAAGGTGTTCTCCAAGGGGAGGAGTGTTCGCTTTGGCTCTGGTAACAGGTGACTTAACGTGGAAAAATACAAGTTAATGCAGCCCTTGAATGCAAATGTCCAGGTGGCTCTTTTTTTTGTTTGTCTGTGTGGGTTTTTGTTGTTGTTGTTTCGGGAGTTTTTTTGGTGGCACTTTGCCCGTGCCATTGGCACATGGATTTCAGTCATTTTGGATATCCGAGCTACAACTTTTCCGAGCGGTGGAACTGCTCAGAGGCATGTTCTAGCCTGGCAAGCCATTCAAAAGCGACTCCCTGACAGCTGGTACATGCTGCGTACAAGCCCTGAAGGTGATTTCTGCCAGATGGCCTAGGCTGTCAACATATTTGGATAATAGAAGCTCTTTTGAAGAGCTTTGCCTCTGTGTTTTCCTCTGTCTCGCTGCATGCGTTGGCGGTGCTGTCAGCGAAGCCAGGCTGCGGGGTTTGACAGGAAGCTTTGAAAACACAGCGAGGTCCAGCACTGACCCCTCTCACAAAGCTCTTCACTCACGTTTTAAGCTCCCAGTCTGTTGCAAAGAGAGTGTTCAACTATTCATCTCTGGTATGAAGAGCCTGGGGGTTGGTTTCTGAGTGTGTTATTTTAAGCTTATGTGCTGTCTTCTTTCAAGAAGAACCCAGGCGCCGACTGAGCACATCTGACCACCACAGGACCTGCATGGTCTTCATCCAGCATTTCTAGGCTGCCATCCTAGTGCAGGGCGAGCTTCAATAAGATGCAGAGCTCTCAACTTACGTCTGCCTTGGTACGTCAGTCTCCTTAGTGTCCTTTGCACAGGGTTGTGCGATCCCATGGGAGGGAGCATTGCCAGTGAAGATGGAATTTAAGATTGAGGTATCTTGGTTTCAGCTGGAGGGAGAATTAGTTACATTTGGTATCAAATAAGGAAACGTTCACTATTAGGATTGTTTATCAGCCTGTCTTCACCTTAGTAAATGCTAAACACAATAAATGTCCTCAAATAGGGCCCTGAAGACTTCACAATTTCAACCAAGTTTGTCCTTGCTCAGAGCTGTTGTCCTACATAAATTGGTCACAGACTACTAGGAATATACTTGGCTGTCAGGTAACACAACCAGAGCAGAAGCTGGTGAATATGAAAGGCACATTGCAGTTTTCCCTGACCAAAGCAGAGGCTGATATGTGAATTTTGTATTGCTGCAGGTTGGTTGGAAGGGTGCTTGTCCAAAACAGAGCTGTGCAAATATGGCATCATCTCCCAAAAGAAGCCATATGAGTCTAGTCTCTATATGTGTTTTTGGGATTGTATTTAAAGTATAAAAATACACTTTTGTACTTGTTAAATCAGAATCAAAGTGAGGGGCATTCTGTGTTTTAAGTACTTGCAGTAACATTTTTCAGAGTTGCTTTTCAAGCAGTATTGGTGCGTACTCATGATGAGACTTCATGTTCATTATTTGTTTAGGATTTGAGTGAATTCTGATCCATTTGGCTGATTTAATGGAATCCGAATGAATGTTAACACGGAAATCAATCTTTGTGAACCACTCTTTCTTTACATACAACAAATAACTTGGATTCTGGTGTTCCCTAATTCTGAATTCCACGAGCTTTCCACTTGTTCAATGTTGCCCTTCAAGAATAGAATACATATGTATTGTTTCAACTATTTTTATTTCTTTTTTTTTCTTCCTTTTTTTTTCCTTTTTTTTTTTCTTTCCCCAATTAGCAGTCACTGAGGGATTAGGTTCTATAGCTTCTAATGAGCTAATCAACATTTCCTCCTCAGGTCTTCAGCTGAAATCCATCCCGATTCCAGCATTAATCAAAAGCATTCTTTTTCAGTTCAGTGTTAGTGCTTCCTGTGCGATGAGTTTGAGAGGTCTCAGCCTCATCTCTCATTTTCTCAGCTGATTCCCATATTTAGTGCTAGTTGTGGTGGACACAGAGGCCAGGAGTTATCAGTCAGCTGAGGACCAAGGCTCTCTTTTCACAGGCCTTGGTCCAGGCATTGTAATAAAGCATGTGCTGGGAGAAGCTCTCCTCTCTGTGCTGGGTTTGCTGCAGCTCTTGAGCCTGGATAAGATGGCCTTAATGGCTGTTTTTTTTTTCCATCAGGAATGTGCAAGATGTGCCACAGTTGTGCATCAGTCCTTATCTAGAAGATGGATATGGGCTTGGACAACTGGAGAACAGAGAAGTAGCCTTGTAAGTATTAAAAAAAACCCTTTATTTATTGTTGTTGTCTAAAAGCAAATGTAGCTGTTCAGACATATGAGAGTGTTATAGCTGAGAAACTCTAAACTAACACCACTTTTTGGGCTAATGAGGCAGTTAATAAGCATTGTTTGCAAGGGGAGGAAGGTGCTGAAAAAGACTAGTATTTGGTGCAGCATAAAGTAAAAATGTATCCATTTTTGTCTCATAAAAAAAAAAAGCTCTCTTTTGAGCAAACTATCTGGGTAGTCAGTGTTTGGAAAGAGGAGGAACTTTATTTTGGTTTTGTTTCTCTGTTTTGGTAGAGATTAATGTAACAGTCTAAGGAGTCAGTGTAATGTGCCCATCTTCCCTAGGAATAGCATGTGATGAGTTAACATATGCGATGTTCATGTTGTTCCTTAAATGATTCTTAATGATGGTTATTTATGCTATCTACAATGAGAGTGTAGGAAACAGTTATTCCCCCTATGTGGAAAAGGCATGGTTTTCTGGCACTTCTGCAAGGAATTAGTGGAGCTTGTCCACCCCAGCCTTGGAAAAGAGTTTAGTTGTTGGGGGGACGAGAACCTGGGAACGGGAGCTTCCTCTGTGAGGGAAAAAAGACCATTTAGGAATCCTGAAGACCACTAACTCTGGGAAACAACCTTGAAACTTCATTTGTTTTCTTTGGGAATGGTCTCTCTAAACCATTCTGTATTTTAATTATGGGGTGGATGCCTATTTCTTTTGTAGCATAGTCATTTTAAGGCCCTTTTCTGTCATAATTTCTTGGAAAGCCTTTAAAACAGATCCACAGATACTGTGTGGCCTCTTGCTGAGCATTTAATAATGTGCAGCATCCCCAGGCACCTTCAATTTACTGCAGGGTGCAAGTGGGTTATGTTCTTATCACTCACTAATTAGCTAAGTTGTAGGAAACTAAATACCCTCATCCCCAGATGAGCCGTGAGTAGACATCATTGCTGTCATATTCCTTTGAAGCAGATGCAAAGAATACAAAGGGAGGACACAGTCAATAGGGTTTTTGAAATAATGAAAGTCTTATTTCTGCATTGTGATCTCTGCTACACACAGAAGTTTTCACAGGAGGCAGCTATGCCTGATTGCAGGTTTTCTTCAGCATTTCCCCATTCTTTATATACTGCAAGGAGACGTTAATTGTCCTCTCTCATGTGCTGCAATGCAGCCCCCAGGTGCAGTGCTCTTTCCCTTTTGGTGCCAGGCATGCAACAAGGAGGTGAAGAAATAAAGGGTTATTTCATGGGCTGTTCTCTGCACTGATGACCAAGGAGAAATGCTGCAGACCTCTGTGGGGAACGTACCTGGGAAGTCACTGTGAGGTGCCACTTGTGTCATTGGCCTCCTGGAGATGTTGTGCTTTCCCTTTGAAGTGCTCAGTTTCACTTACCAGACCATGAAAAGGCCAAGTGAGACTCAATGAGTGTTAGAGAGGGTGGAAAGGACTAGAATTCACTCTGAGCCATGTCCTTGGCTGAAGTTGACTTTCTAACACTTCTCCATGCCTAAATGCTGTGCACCCTTAAAGATATAAGCAATACGCATGAACTTGGAAGACACAGTAAAAATGTATTTGCTTTAAACTATAATTACAGTTACTCATTATCATGGCTGTTTCTTTCAATCGGTGTGAATAGTCACTCTTGTAATACTCTTCATGCTGTATGTGCATAAAAATGCACATACATTTTTATTCTTTTTATTAATTTCCTTCATTCCCTGCATAGTGCAGAGCTTTTCCATAGGGTTAGCAATCACCTTTCTAATGCCACAAACAGTGATTTAGGAGCTGCTGCCCATCATTGCTACATTGCTAGAGAAATGTTTATGAGCTAATCTATATCACCCTCCCAAACCATAGATTTTGTTAATGGAAAGTTCAGTTTAATACTCTAATAAACTGTGGCTTGATATATACTTGGCTGATTAATCTGGAAGGCTGATGTGAGAGTGAAATCTTATATTTCAGCAATGTTTCATGCCTCGTTCTGAAGTAAATACAAATGCCTGGCTAAATGAAAAAGTATTGCATATTTTTAATCATTAAATAAATTAAAAATAATAGGTTACTAAGGAAGCAGCTTTACCCCATTGGGTGCTTGAATGCTTTCCTGTATTTGTGTAAATAGAGCATAAGAAGGATGCAGGGATCAACGAGGTATTAATTAGAAGATTGCTTGAGCCTGTCATATCAAAAACGGAAATTTAATTGAAAATCTGCTAAGATGGAGCAATTGCTCTTGCAGCAGGTGTATGAGCTACCCTAGGAAGGGGCCTTAGCAGATCTCTGTGAGTGAAGGTGGCAGTGTGCAGTGATGTTGGGGACTGTGGTGACAGGGGACAGTTGTATGTATTACTGTCATGAGAAGACGAGTCTGAGCAACTTGTAAGACCCAAAGGAGCTGGGGCAGTGTGTGGAGCACAACATGTGCGGCACTTACCTGCGGTAGGAGCAGCGAATGCCTCCTGGCACGCAGGCATGCGAGGTTGCTGTGCCTTGCTCTCCTGCAGCCTCTGAGGGCAGGATCCTCTTGCTGCGAGCAGAGCCTGCACTCCGATGTGCTTTTGGGCTCGGTGCCTGTCCCTGCACGGAGTCCTCACGTTTGCGCCATGCCCTGCAGTGCTGCTCACTGTGCCTGCTGCTGCCTGCCCAGAGCCTGGGTTTTGCAGCTTGGTCTTTCTCTGGGGATTTCACCCTCCTCTGTAGGAGTTAAACTGTCCGTGGGTTTGAGTAGTGGAAACTATGCTCATTAACAATGTGCTATTTAAAATACAAAGCAAGTGCAGTGATGGCAAGAGGTGTTGGGTGACCATGACAGAGATTTACTTTCCTGTTGTTGGGAGAGTGAGGAGATGCAGGGCAGACTTCCCCAGCTGCTGGGGTTTTCAGAGCCTGGCTCTGTGGGGATAAAAGCAGCTTTCTGCTGTGCCTCCTGAAGGAGCACTTGGTGTGGAGCACATCATTCCCTTGGGAGAAGCAGCAGGAGAGGAGGAGGAGGCCCCTTCCAGAGAGCATCCCCCAAGATCAGGGCTCTGAGCAATGTGTGTGGTACTCTGCTTAAGCAACTGGCCTCAACATTTTTTTTTTTTTTTTTTCTCTCTGAGTTGAAGAGAGGAGAAATCTCTTTTTACAGACAGGGGAGATGGGCTTGGTGGGTTTCTCAATTTAAAAAATGATTTTTTTCTCCCTAAAACTGTCACAGCCTTTTTTCTACTCTTTTGAAATAAAACAAAAATATTTGATATTGAATATTGAAACAGTCATTAGCTATGATAAGTTTGTACATAAGAAGTTGTGCATTCCTTATAAATGATAGTTATTTAAGTTCACTTGCAAAATTCCATGTTTTATCAGATATGCACTTTTTAAAGATATTTGTCTGTATCTTTCTTTTTAATTACAAACCTTCCAGATTGGATGAAAAATCCAATCCCTGCCCAACTCTGTGATAACATTGGGGACTCAGTCTGCTTAATGGGAAAGGAGCGTTCTCTTCATCCCTGTATTGTCTAAGAAATTACTTCTGCTCCTCACTTTGTAGTGAGAGAGGAATGTACATAATGTTACCTTTCTTACTCAGAGCTGCAGCTTGGAGAAATACTGTCAGGCTCATTATGTCTCATAATCTGGGATTTTACTTTAAATGAGTATTAATGTGGGTTTTCAAAAATCAGCTCTATGGGAACTGTTTGTGAAGTTAAAACTGTGCCTACTTCTGCACTGAAGTCATCTCATATCATTAATACATCTTAACATCTCCAGGGTTGAGCCCCAAGTATTTCTAGAATTGCACATTTTATTTTTAAGGGCGAAGAGATATTAATGGTTTCTTTTCTTTTGGCTTTATAAGAAGTCGATGCAGAGATAGGCTAGTGTTATGACTATGCATCAAGGTAGTGTGAGAGAAGTGTAAAGAGGAGGCAGGTGTTCTATATGTGGGGAAATATTCTGTTTTGGTTTTGTTTTGTTTACTTTTCCCCAGCAACTGTAGTCCCCAGTTTACTTGGAAAGAACTGCTTGGTGCCTGTGCATGTGCAATGCACTAAGAAGCCATAGGGCTGCTGGCAATCCCTTGAAAGACACCCTTCAAGCTGAATTACTATAAATAGCTGGCTTTAATGCATCTCAACTGTTTTTCCTCGCCTTTTTTAGGATGAGATTAAATAACCACCTCCTTTTTTTTTTTTTTTTTCCCCCTTCTGTTGAGAGTTTCCTCCTGTAAGTAACCTGCTGCTGTAGGTGTCTGAGCAGAACAACACTGGGAGCTGATTTTGGCCCTATGTGCTGGCACATTAAGGGGTTAAGTGGGAGATGTTCTGGGAAGGAGGCAGCTGTACCCATACTGGGTTCTTCTCCCCTCACTGCCTGTTCCACCTGTTGTCACTTGATCTATGAGTAACTTAATATGGCAAAGCTGGGTTTTAATAGCACAAGCTGACCCTTCGAGGGGAGATGAGGCAGCTTTGGGAGTACTCAAGAAAATGAGCTACATTTAAGGGCAGGGATTGCAGGGGACAAAGACTTTGGGATGTAGTTACTCTCATGGTGGTCACCAAAGAGAAACTTGGGTTTTTGCTGTGGCCCCTGGAGTCACTGTCCTGGAGGTGGTTTCCCTGGCACAGAGCTGGTTGGTATTTATGATCTCTCATTCTAGTTGTCCATAAAACTGTAAATGGATCCAGTGGTACCTCAATGTGCTGTGGACCCTGTCATGCTGTTGCAGGAGGAGATTCTTTTGGGAAGAGCTGCTCCGTGTGACTTGGAGCAGGGTGTCCTGGCTGATGCCCGCAGGGGTAGCAGGCACGGGAGCACCTTGCCAGACGCTGCTGAGCGTATGGGAGGGACAGGCTGGATGCTGCCCATGAAGCCATTCACAGCAGCTCCCCACTGTGTCCTCTTCCCAAGAGGAGTTAAGCATTAGCTTAGGGAAAAGCTCCCTAATTACTCCTCCTGCTCAAAGAAAACACTTCTCATGCAGATTGAGTAGGGTGACTTTCTGCAGAAGATGCTTATGTATTTTATTTTCATGTGACTTTATTTTGTGAAATACAATATACAGAGAAAATAAATAAAGTATTGGGTGCTGCTTTGGGTAGGGTGTGAACAGCTTTAGAGAAAGAAAGACTTTATAGCCCCAAAGTGACCACAGGGATTTATTGACGCTTTATTTTTTTCCAGGGGATTACATAATTTCATAGGCAAAGAATATGGAGAAAGATGCTTGAGAAGGATGGATAGTGGATGGTAGCACTTTGCTCCATCTAGTTTGTCTTAGTGAAAGTTCATTTTCTGAGACTGAAATTTTCTTGAAAGCCCAATGACCCAACAGGGTGATACATAGGGATGCACTGGTAAAAAGTAGAGGTTTTGGAGATGAATCGTCCAGTCCTGTGTGGTGTCTGTGTTGACAGTGACTGACATAACAAGAATTTCACTGGGGCAAATCTCTGGTGCCATCTGGTCTTTCCGAGTTCAGATCCTTCTGGGAAGGAAGGGAAGAGTTGAGCTCACTTTAGTGAGGAGGTCACTTAACCTGAGGAAACGCTTGCAAAATGGCAAATCAAACCCTTGATTTCTCACTGCTTTCTCTTAAGTGTTTACTGTATGCAAGGGTTGGAAATGTCCTTTTCAGGTTATTATAATTGTGAACAAAATAGCATATCTAGATTTCTTTTGGTCCTACTCATACAGTACTTTTAAATGTGTAGGTGCTTCAGAATCCTGCTTTGACCACTGATCATGACTGTTAAATACTTTTATTTCCAGATTATAACCTCCTGTTTAAGATGCCCTCAGGAGTTCACAAAGATATTCAAGCCGCTCTCTGCTTTTAGCCTAATCTAGAATCAAAAGGCATTACTTTTATATTTTTTTTAAACAAATGATCTGAGTGCTTATAAATGTCTCAAGCTGCAATTTGCACAGCTTAAATTGCAATGGCAAATTAAAATTAATTTTGCCTTACAAAAGAGTGAGTGCATTTAAGTTTCAGCATTTTTATGCCCTCAGATGAGCTGACTACTTGTCGTGGGCTGGTTGTTTTATCTTAGACAAATCCACTAACCTACTGCTTCAGTGTCCACCAGTTCTATAGCTATTAACAGGATCCAGGGATCTAGATTCCTGTTTATTTCCTTTTGTCCAACACACTATTTTGTTTTTATTCATGTTACTGAGGAAAGTCATGTTGATTTGATAAACTACATCTATCCACGTACAAGTAGAAACTCATAAGCATAGCAAGAGGGATGAGGCTAAGCATGCAAAAGAAAAGAACGTATCACCTGCTATCTGGGGAAGTCCACTTAAACAGACAAGATGTGCTTTACAAATGCTGTGAAAGAATAAAGACATGATAGTTAGAAGGAGCAGCAAGCATTGGTTTGATAAATACCGTTTAAAAATAAGAGCTGTTGTTGTTTACCATGAGCTGAAGTCACTGTAAAGACAAGTTCCTGATCAGACCTAAGATAAAATTCAAAGTGCTTAACTCTGTATATGTCAAATTTTCAACTTGCTTGGTGTGATGAGTGTAGAAGGAGGACAAATAATGCTCTTTTCCTAAGCATTAGCTGTGAGTTGGCTTTCTTCCAGGCATTGCAGCTTTTTCCATGGAAACTCAGGTTTTAGAGATTTAGGGTTGACAAAAGTAGTCTTGTCTGTTATGGCTAAAACAAGCCTCTTTATAGTATATCTGTGGGCTAAGTATGTTGCAAACAGCAACAGCCATTTTCATGCATATTATACTTTTTTTAACATAAATCAAAAGCAGCTTTGTCCAGTTTGCCTGGGAAGCTTCATCTTTAAAAGTCAACCACAAAAAAACTCAGAGACTGAGAAAAATGAAGGATAAGAGGGTGTTGAGCCCTTGTACCTACCCTCGTAGTTGATGCAGCCATTGGAGTCTTCCTGACCTTTCATCAATTCGTCTACTTCCTCTTCTGTCATCTTTTCACCTGGAAAATGGGGAGAGCTGAGCTGGTACCTGGAGGTTTTCCAGGAGTGCTATTTTCTTTTCTTTCTTTTCTGTCCTTCCTGGGATAGTAATAAATAAGACCTAGAACTGAACTGAGCTTTTCTAATTTTAACTCTCCCTGGATATTTTCTGTATGTGCACATAAACACAGATTCTTGTTATGCTGCAAGGTGAAGAAGCTATGGGGCAAATCCTCAGTCACTGCCTGTGTGCTTTGTATTACTTGCAGCCCTTTTTGGTATCTCTCAAGTTCTAAGCATTCTTAATACCTCTGTAGAGCTGAAAAAATATGCTATAAGGCTGTGCTATGAGCTGGAGTAAGCAAACCTTTCCTCCTGGCCCTTCCTACTATGTATTTTATTCATTTTCCCTTTGTTTTTCCAGTTTAAAAATCCAGACTCTTTTCGAGCTTTGTAGCCGCCTCCTTCCCTGGGTCGGTTAGAACATCCTCTCCCTCCCTTGTGTCTTCAGGCAGCAGTAACTTCTTAAAAAGACTCACGGAGATGCTGATCCCTTACCCAGAGTGGCCAGGACGTGGCGGAGTTCAGCCCCCATGACTGTGCCGTTGCCCTCCTTGTCGAAAACACGCAGACCTTCAACAAAGTCTTCATAGGTTCCCTGGTCCTTGTTGTTAGCAGCTGCTTGCAGCATGGGCAGGAACTCCTCAAAAGTAATTTTCTTGGCATTCATCTCTGGAAAGAAAATACCAGTTACTTCCCTCCGAGACCTTCCTCCCGGCGTTCCCCTGCTGAGATGTTCACCCTGAAACTCAGGAGAGTCTCCCAGCTTGTTTGCTCACCTTTTTATAGCACTTTTCTAGCTTTTCCCCAGGATATGGTAGAATATTCAGTTCTGTTGCAGAATCTGGATTCTTTCTTATCTGCTTTCTCACATCTTTGCCCCAACCCTCTTTTCACACAGTCTTAGAGACTTGTGCTTGCCTGCATGTTGTATTTTCCTTTCAGAAATGAAGTTTGCTGTATGAGTTCATCTTTGAAAGGATAATGTTCTGGCGGTGGGCCCAGCAGAAATCTAGAGCCCCAAATGATTATAGACCCTGCTCAGACTTGGGCAAGCTACAGAAGTTGATCACATCGTGTTACCTTCAGGTTTCCAAATGGCTGTTGCTTTGGAAATGGAGAAAAGGTAACTAGAAAACCCTATAACCTTCTTTGTAATCTTTGATCTTCCCAAGGAGCAGGGCAGCAAATCTTGCCCTACATGTCTCAATTAGTAAGAAAAACTGAAAGCAGCTTATTACTCTAAGGCTGTATTATGAACTGGAGCAAACCGAACCTTGATAGTGTGAATGTTTATCTAATTGCTATCAAGGGCAGGATTATGCAAAGCGTTTCTGTTGCTTTGAACTTACTCTCTTCCTCCAGCCATCACAGTTCAGTCTCAAGTTTCATTTTCTTTTGCAAACTAGCTCTTGTATTTTGCAGGCCTTCTTGGACCTGCTAGCAGAGATTATTAGCTTAAAAATAGACTAGTTAAAAATAGTGTCCATCCAGCACACGTGTGCAGACTCACTGTGGCACATGACCAGTGTGCAGGTCCAAGGGCTCCCAAACTTAGTGCGTTTAACACTTTTGTTTTCACCACCCAGAGGTGCCACCTTCCTCAGGGAGGGTTTTCCCAAATGGCTTTTATTGGAGTAAGGCTGTCAAAGGGATTTCTTATTTTTCTTACATCTCTCCAAAGATTAATCTTTAGATGGGCAGGTGCAAAACATGACAGATAGAAATATGGGAGAGATTTTTTGAATATACAACTACTATAGGAACTGTTTTACTAGTAACTGTACCAAAATCACAGCTGGGTGTTGCTGTAGTCACTTAAAGCACTGTGATGGTCTCATCTCTGTTAGACCTTCACTTACTACTTCCTTCCCACTGGTGCTAATGCTGCCCTTGGGTTCCCTACAGGACCCTCAGAGCACCCTTGCCACCCCTGAGGGTTTGGAGGTGATTTAGTCTGTCTTAGCCTGCTCCTGCATCCTGGAATCGGGCCCCGGCAGAGGCTGTGGGGTAGTTACCCTCTTTGCTGGGGTTGCCCAGGATCTTGTTGATCTCGGCGTTCGTGGGGTTCTGCCCCAGTGCGCGGACAATGTCGCCGACCTGGCTCAGGGTGATCTTGGCGTCACCGGTCCTGTCGAAGAGCAGGAAGGCCTCCTTGAAGTCTGCAGGGGAAGAGCACACATTATAGTGGGCCAGGCAACTCTGTGCTGGCGAGTCCCGCTGACAGCGGTGCCAGGCTGGTGTCTCCTGGCATCTGGCCTCTGCCGGGAGAGCCTTGGGCCCGCGCTTCCAAGAAAAACACCTCCCCTCTGACATTTTGGGTTCACTATTTTTAAACTTTTATATCTACCTTTTCCATCTTTCCTGACTCTGATAGCTATCAATAACTTTGAAATTGATCCTGCAGTTATTTTGAGCACCGAGGAAGATATCCTTGCTACAAGTGCTGCCATTTAAGAACAGGTTTCTTTGCGTGGCCTAGCAGCAGAAGGTGAACGGGTTCCTGAATAATCAGCTCTGTTTTATTTCACCGTGGGACTGAGATGCTTCCATAAAAGTATCTAGCAATGCAAAATGTCTCCATGCTTTCATGGATCCTATCTACAATCCCGGTGCCTCAGAAACAGTATTAATGGGAAACTTAGAGGTGAATTTCAAATGTTCCTACTCTTACTCTTCCTTAAAGCTGTCTTCTAGTAACACTTTTACTCATATTGTTTTTTCTCTTGTTTGCTCTTTGTGATCTGTCTCTGCTTCTTGCAGATCCTTGAAGATTCAACTTTTCCAGTGGCAACACTTTTGTGGGGCCTTATTCCAGTGTATTCCCCTTAAATAAATCCTGAGACTTTGCTGCTTTCAGTGTCCTCAGGGGATTATCATTCAATAACTATCCTCTTTCCTGTGGACCAAGGACTTGAGGTACCAATATGTCTATAAAAATCAGTGCAGGTAATCACCTTCACACTGCCAGTCTTCAGCTGCAAATTCAGTGTTAATCATCTTGCTATATCTTTTTAGTGTCTTTAAAGAACTTGTTGCAATAAGTAAAGAAATATGTAAAAAGTCAAGAGTTTACCTAAAAAGCTCTCTTTGACCTTCACAGGTCAAGGGAAGGCTTGGTCTGTGCTGTTGATCTCTTCTGCATTGCAGTGCCTGACCCTGCTGTGCTTTAATTCCAAGAAAACAGTGAAATATCTTCCTAGCTGCTTATCTGATCTGAGAGGGCGTTGTGAGTGAGCGCAGCATTGTGTTGTGCAACTGCCTGGAATGCTCTTTTTACCTGGGGGCAGTTTTAAGAGTAATAAACGATGTCTCTGATTCTGTCTCCGTTCGCCCTATGGAGGAGGGTACGAAATGAAGGTGTTTAGGTTGCTTTAGCCATCCGTGCACCGCCACACTGGAGGAGCTGCTGGCACCCAGTAAAACTGCTGATGCAGGATGCCGGCCTTCTGGGCTGTAATCTAATACATCTGAAACTAATCCCCTTACTGTTGGATGTGCAAGACCTATAACCCTTTACTGCTGATACTCTCCCATTACAGCTTTTATTGCAGAGTGTAAAATTGAGGCTTTCTGGACCTGCACGGAACTTCCCCTTACAATCTACCAGCTTCGTATTGGCTCCTGCTCTGGCAGCTGAGGTCGATGGACCGCATCGCGTTAAATCAGTACAACTCCAGTCTTTCCTCTGGTTCATGAGTGATATTGGACTACAGCTAAGCGTAAAACAATGTCAGCTTGTTGTTAGCAAAACCAGTGGGTGAGTTTCCCACCAAGTTTTACGTTCACTGAGTTATGAACACAGCTCCCTGGTTCAGAGGAAAAAGGCCCAATTTTATCTTTGTCTCTCTAGTATGACTTTCTCTGCATTGTATCCTTGCTGATCTCCAGTTTATGCCTCTGCTGCAATAAGCAGGTCTAAAATCTGCCTCTGAACAGGGTTATGCCCAGCTGCTGGATTGTGTGCGTGGACGGAAATAGCTGTCAAGGGTGGAGCATCAGGGTTTAGGGGAAATCCTCTCTCTCTCTCAAGTGGCTTTTAATTGCTCCCCTATTTGGTTCAGTCATCACAGCATTACAGCAGCTGGATGATCTGAAATATGGAAGGAAGCTGGAAAAAAAAATATTGCTTTGTTATATATGCCAGTAGCTTTGAATTGATGGCATTTTCCTATAAACCCTCCCAACCCCTTTCTAAATTTGTAGAATTACAAAGTGAGGATGAGTCCAAATAACTTCCTTTGTGCTCAGGAGCATTTGGATTGGAGGAAGAGACAAATTTACAGCACTGTACCCCCTCCCTCTTGCTTTTGATGGTTATGATAGAGTAACCTAGAGCAGAATTGTGTTCAGGAAGTTTCATGTTTCTAGCTAGTTCTCTGCCTTTGGATTTCTAGTAAATTTCTTGTGTTTTTTCCACCTAAATACTTTGTTCACACTAGGAGAGTCTGCTTTTGATGGATTTATTCTGATTTGCTTTACTATGTAATACCTGTGTTACTTACAGTAAGCCAAATGCATCTTTGAAGGTATTAAAACATGCAGCTATGGAGGTATTAACACCCTTGGGCATAGATTTCCAAGGCTTCAGTAGAGATTATTTTAACATCAGAACTTTTATGCAGGCCTGTCTAGCAGATTGGCCAAAAGATCTAGCACTTGCTGGTGGCTTGCTGAGAGCAGGCAATGCAGCACAGAGCTTTAGATTTGCAGCGTCCAGACTGATACACTATATGCAACACTTCACATGAGTGTCTAGTTTGCTAACTGTGCTCATGTTTATAATACTTTCATGTTTCATAAACATAATTAATCAGCTCCTCTTCTCCCCTTTCTCCAAGACCTCCAGGCAAAAGTAACAAACAGATCTTTGGTGAAATCTCTCTAACCTTCTACTCATGCCCAACTGCAATGTCACTATAACTAGGTTAAACTTTCTGCTCTCTCCTCCTGCTCCTGCATTTGCTGATCTCCCCTGGGATTTTAAACAGCAAGATCCCTTTTCATCATCCCTAAGAACAGATGCTAGATGAACATAGCCAAAAAATATTCAGCCACAAAGCTAGTCATACTGGCCTATTACCGTGGTGTGAACTTATCAGCTCAAGCAGCACATAAACACCCAGATAAATTAAGATAAGTTCAGGTTCTTGTGCAATGCAAGTCAACACAGCACCTTGGAAGGCAAGAGTGGTGACTTAAAACAGCTAAAATCCTAGGTCCTCCTCTTGTAAAGGTTAAACCTCCTAGTGTGCAGTGCCTGTCCGGACCCACGCACATGTACAACGCATTGGCTGTCTTGTAACTTACCATCCTGTTGCTCCTTGGAGAACTCGATCTGTTGGAAGGAAATCAACCACAAAAAATAGCTTAGGAAAGGGGGGCTAGGGGAGAACCTGTTTGTTTCTAAAGCATCCAGCTCAGTCCGTGAGTCATCTTCAAAGCAGTAGAAATGTGGCATCTCAGATGTGCAGAAGTATTTCAGAAAGCAAAAGGGCTCTTAAGACTAGCAAATACTTAGTGTTCAGTAGACATTATGTTTTTTTTCCCCCGCCATTAAAGTTTAATTTTTATTTCACTTACCATTGATTTGGTCAGGAGTGAAAGACTGCAGTTTGGAAAGAAAAAAAGAGAGAAGAGAGAACTAGTACTGCTGAAAATGCACTGAGAGAAAGCAAATAGCACAAGGTACCTGAGCTCTCTGACACCTCTGTCTCACCTGGTGCAATTAGGCTGTGACAACCTAAACTACCATCCTGTCTTGTAAAAATGTATCATCAGGTCTGGCTTTAGAGATTCTGCTGAATTCTGCATCCCAGGGAAAGCCAAGGTTGTGTTGGAAGCAACACAAATAAGTCTCTTATCTAGCGAAGAAGTTCTTAATTTACAATCGGGTCACTACTGCTTTAACATAGACCCATTTTATTAAGAACCTTTGAAGCAATATTGCTTAACAAACAGCTTCTTTACAATAGCATAGAAAATAAATCCATCCATTAAGGCCTGTGTTTCAAATTACTTTTGACAACACATTGTTTCATAAACTACTGAATTATGATATTTTATTATATGAAAATATTGCTATTTTCCCTTGTAACTTCAGCAGGTCCCATCAGGCAAAAAGAAACTGTTTAGCAGATAGATCTAGCAAGCTGCAACTGCCCTGTCTGAGCTACAGGAGTCACAGTTCTGCCTCTGCCTAGCGCAGGACCCCAGGAGAACCAGGCAGCCCAACACAGCCCGTCACATTTGCTCGGCTTCCCTTCCTCCAGCCAACTGCCTCTTCTGGCCCCCTAGATCTAACTCAAGCAAGAAGCTGGATTTACTCATGGAAAATGCTCGCTGCTAAATGTTAGCTTCCCAGTGGACCCACCATGGTTGCGAGTTGGAAAAGTAGAGCAGCAGACAGTCAGGAGGGATTAGCTGCGGTCTCTGAGAGTGGTCCTGCTTTCCTGGCCTTTCTTCCTCTTATTTATGTGGAGGCGCTGACGACATTGCTGGGATTGGGTGTCAGAAGGAAACCGCCACTCCCCTCGGCGAGTTCTTTAGCTTTCTTAGGGCAAAGTGACAGAAGGCTCCGTGTCTTGATGGACATTTTACAATGACTATTTTTAGGAGGCCGGAGTGAGGCAGGGAGTGGCGAGCGGCAGCAAGTTTGAATCATGTCAGCAATTTCTGGGTCTGTACCGTTAAGAGAGGATATTCCTTATCTAGCCCTACCATGGCTGCCGTATTGGGAGGGCTTCTTTCTCCAATAAGCCATAAAGTCAGCAGAGGAAGAGCACTAGGGGCCAGAAGTCCCATGTCTGCCCAGCTGGCCGGCCTTCCATGTGGCTGCCTGGTTGTGTGTTGGTAGGTGCAGCTGGATGGCAAGTCCTGGGCTTATTTCAAAGTACACAACATTGCTAAGACACTTTGTACCTCTCTTGGGCTCTGCATAGCCCCCTTTTTTTGGGTAATTTACTGCTCCGTGTTACCTCAGCATGATCTAGATGTGTTGGTGCTGAGTAGAGGACTCACACGTGGTTGATGTCCCACTATGGAGCTCCTTGACACTGGTCGTTTTTTCCACCTTTTTTAACGGTGTTTAAGGAAAGCTTTTCCGCTTTAGAACCAGTTGCATTTCTAGGCTTGCTACTGCTGTGGAAATGCCCATGCATGGCAGTGGGAAACCTGTGTTGGCACCAGCTGGCATCAGAAGGGCTGGTGTTAATCATGAGTCCAGAGCTTGGTGTGGTGAAGGGAGGAAGGTTGCACAGCAGAACTGAAGATGTTTTTCTCATGTAGCTGTAAAAGAAAAGCAGTTTCACGGGCAGGGACCTTCCAAAAGCTTTGCAAATGAATGGATGCCTTTTAAGAGTGGCAAAGGAGCAGACTGGCTCCCCAGGTTGTGGAGCAGAGGTGTTGTGGTGGGCTTGCAAGTATGAAGTTCCCAAAAGCTGCAGTTTTTCAGTAGCTAAGGCCTAGTTCCACTGTGTAACACCTTCCAGGCTCAGACTATATCTCAAAATTCACACTGAGATGTTGCAAAAGGATGCAAACACTTTCCTTCCAGCCCTTCAGTCTTACCTCAACTGACTCAAGAGGGTTATGCAGCAAGGGTAGGAATGGTCAAGGGATAAATTCACCTGCAGGCTTTCCCTAATTCCTAACAATTTCCTTTGCACCCTCTTCTGATCCTCCAATGATAAAATGTGATTAATGAGAGATTCTGTCTCCTATAGCACAGTTAGGTACTCTGAGGATAAGTATAACCTTTCTGAGCACCTGACTAGCCTCAGTATATTGAGGGCTCTGAAAGGGCTAAAAACAGACTGACTTTTTTTTTTTTTTTTTAATTGATCAATGAAAATAGGTCAAAATATTTAGTAATATTGGTGCTTTTAACCTATTCCTGTTTCTCTTAAAAGCTAAAGGTACAATTACAAAGAGATTTCTAAGCAAGTCACCTTAGCTGAAAAATATCTTGTCAAACAGATTCTTTGTGCTTTGGAAGAATATCTGGAAAAGAGTAGACACTGAGTATGAAAAACACTACCCACTTTCATTTCTTGTTGCTCTCTTTTGTAACTTATTAGCACTTAGAACAGGGATGTATTCAGGAAAATGTGCAGCAGTGACCAAGTTGGGTCTGGTAAAAAAGGGAGCTGATGCTTTTGTCTGCTTTAGCCTCCATAGGTTAAACAGTGCACAGCCATGGTTGGCACTGGGCAGTGAGAAAACCAGCGTAGATCTTGGCCATTGGTCCCAGTGTGTGAACAGAGGAGCTTCCTAAAGGCTTTGGCAGAGTGGAGGGGTTGCCCGAGTCCCTGTTGTCTTTTGTGGAATTTCCCTCTTGCTCTCAACCCCTTACTCTCCCCTGCTGAAACTTTGAGTTTCTGAAAATGTGACTAAAAATACAAAAAAAGACAAAATATTATTAATTGTTACTATTTCCTTCTACCCAAGGAATTCTTGGTTTAATTCTGTAGAACTTTTTTTCTTCTCTCTCCCTTTCAGAGCAGTTTTATGGTTGGTTAAAACAAAATCCATCCCAAAAGATCTCAGATGCTAACTAGGAAATGTTTGGCACGGGTTTGTTTTGGACATAGAAACCCAGTTTCTAGTTTAGCCAGCTGACTTGGATGGACTATCAAGTAGGTATAAACTGAGAGGGGTCTCTGTTTAAGCCAATTGAACTCCTAACTGTGTGAGACTTCAGCTCAGATTTTGCATAAGAAAATACTGGTGCGTTACAGCAACCCTTCAGTTTATTGCTGACTCCTGAATAAAAATGCATGTGATGGAATTTCGCTGTGGAGAAATATTTCATGATAGTTGTGCCACATATTCTTGCATTAAGATTCACCTTGCTCTAAGTCAATGTAGCCTGATATGGGCTTAAAATGCTGCTCTGTTTGAGTAAAGGTGCCTATAGATGGCCTCAGGATAGAAAATATTTTGACTGCTCCTTTCAAAAATTAAGTTAAGGGTATAATTAGGAAGGAAGATTCCATGGGGATCTGATCTTTATTCTGATCCTGGCAATGTTTTCTGTATGATCAGAAAATAATGTTTCTGGGGGCATTAGTAAAGAACGAAAACTCAAAACTTCAGAGAGTTGAAGAGAAAAAATAATACAAGTTTGAAGGAACTGCAGTACATGGAAAGATCAGAAGGATTCTACTGATCTCTCTAACTTTTTTAAGTCCTCATTAAGAACTAATTATTATCCAGAAGATGTTTACAGTAAAGTAGAGGTTTTAAAAGGTTAAGGGTTTTCCTGTATTGTTTGCAACCACCTTATTAAGCATAAGACCCAAATGGGAGATGGTTGCTCTGTGCTCACAGTGAATGTGGAATTGTCTGGGCAGTGTGAAAAGCCCTGTGGGAAGAGGCTGCTGGAAGCTAAAGTTGCTCTACCTGCTTGCTGCCCTTTGGGTGCGCTGCAGAGGGGAAGAGAGCTATCGCTGTTAGGATTTGATTAGAGAATCACCAGGTATTCCCAAGGATCCTCTTCATAGAAGAGGTTGAGGGCATACTGGCTGTCTCATAAAAATCAAAGGGGAGAAAACCAGAGAATCCCCTGGGACTCTTATATAATTAATCTGCTATACAGGGCACCTTTTTTTGGGTAGCGATCAGCCTGGATCGTGCCTACAGCAGTTCATATGATATCTGCTTGCCATTAATGCCTGATTAATATAGCTGCACATATTTCCTAGTAGGCATCATCAAGGGCAGGATTACAGGGCTCAGAAGCCCCTCAGAAAAGCTGGTTGTTCTTCGCCAGTCCCTAACCCTGGTTGAGGACTCCGCAGTCAAAGCGAGGGGTCTCAGAGGGGCTGCTTCTCCTCTAGGGAAGAGTCAACAGCCTCATGGATTTGCCCGGTGTCTTTCATGGGGCAAATAAATACTGGGAATAGACGAGCTCTTGAGAATTAGAGCTCTGTTTTAGAGTGAAACTGCCCAGGAATACAGTAGAAGAAAGACTAAAAGCAAGCACCACTAATATATGATTATCAGGGGTGGAAGAATAAACCTCTTTAAGAGTTTAAAACCTCTTTTAACTTTTAATGAACTTGAAGTGGATGAATTTGTATTTTCCTCTCAACTGCTCTATGTATCTTTATGATTTGTTCCAAGGCTGTAACTTCGCAGCTACTGTGGAGTTGCACAAAACATTATGCATGAGCCTTGTGGATTCGATTACTGAATGTGCCCTTCTAAAATGTCTGGGTCACACCTTCTTGCATAGGTTTCCTTAGCCTCACTGGGGAAGTGGCATCCAGTTGGGCTCCTTTATGAAAGTGTCCCTTTTCCTGCTGGCCTTCGGCTCTGCACGACCCTAAAATGGGAAGGATGCACTGGGGAAAGGTGAGGCTTCCCACTCGGCCCTGTCTCCAAGGGATTTGCTGTTTTAACGTGCCTCCCAGTGGCCACCATAGAGTATTAACGTTATTTAAACTATTGCTGCTTGACATTTAAGTGCTATGCACTGAAGCAACCAGCTGAAAGTGCTTTTTGGCAGGACATGGAAGATGTAAGAAAGCCCCAAGGAAGCAGGAGCAAAATTCCACCTATGGTTGTCTCGTCTCTTCTTACAGGCATCTTCTTTCTTTACTCGTCACTGGCTAAATTGGTCACCTTCTTTATACCTTACGTAAGACAAATTCAAATATCTTGTTGCTATCTCTCTGTGCTCTTAAGAGGTTTAAATCAGCGTTTTGGAAATATTTCAGAGCTGCTTCAATTTGTTGAGGAGAGGAAGGCTCCCCTTGCAACTACTGTGGGTAATAGAAATTAGTTTAAGTGAGCTTTTGAAATGTTACTCTGGGTATAACTTGCTTTTAACTTCTTTATTTCTGCCAAAATTTGTCACTCCTCAGACTCTCCAGAGGCTATAGACATCTTCTCTTAAATGCTGCCAAAGCCATGAATTACCAAGAATTGGATCTTAGTCCAAATCATTGCTTTTCAAACAGTGTTTTTTTTAGGCCAGCAAACATAAGAACTGTCTGTTGATGTAGGGGTAGTTTCCTAAGTAGCACATTGGAGGGGGAAAAAGGGGGGGCAAAGTTTCCTGAAAACTGTTCTGCAAAAATTTTCTGACCAAGGTGGAGTTTTTTTTTTTGTTTGCTTTTTCTTCCAATTTGGCTTTTCCTTTGGTTTTCAGCACTGTTGCGAAGTCTCAGCGTGTAGCAGAGTCTGATGTCCAGATCACTTGCTGTGTAGTGACTTGGTGTCTGCCCGCAACTGCAGCCTGGCCCTGGCAAGGGGGCTGGCAAAGGGGAACAAGGGATTTTGGAGGGCTGTTCTGCTCCGAGACATCCTGAGAGCCGCTGTGTTGCAGTGGTCTGAGCTGGAGCAGGATGGTGATGGGGATGGTATCAGGTGCTTTGCATATCTTAAGGCTAAGTTGTATTTACATCTGCCCCTGTTAAGCTTGAGGGACACCTGGGACTGGTGACCTTGCCCTGCGGGTCACTAGGGAGTCATGCTGGAGTCTTCCCTGGAGTTGGATCAGGCACAGCCTGAAGTCCTGAGGCAAATACTTCAGCCAAAAGCTCTGGTTTCTAAGCAAGCCCTTAGCGATAGGAGTGAAGCTGCCATTAACATTCCCGTTCCCACTCTAGCACGTGAAAAGCAGGGTGTCTGCAGTGGGATCTCTCTCCAGCACTTCAGCTGCCGGCTGCAGTCCTGCTTGCCTGCCAGCCCGGCCGCTTTCTCTCAGTGCAGGTAGCAGATTTACCTCTCTGGTCATCTCCAAGCTCTGCTCAGAGATGACCTACTTGAGTAGTAAACGCAAGAGGAATTAAGGACGATTGGAGAAACAGTTTTATGCTGTCTTAAGAGCTCTGTATTTTAAAAAAAAATGATCACACAGGTTTGCTTCCATGCAGCAGGCTTCATCATGCATCACACAGTTAAGCAGTAAGTCATTCTGGATTGATAGTTCTGATGTTTATTTTTTTTGCCGAAGATGCAGGTGACTTATTATCCCCAATTGGTCATTGCACAATTGGGCTCCTATGCTGAGGTTTCAGCCCTGAAAACACAGGGATGGGAAGTGCTTTTTTGCCAAATGAGCAGCCCTTAGATCCCAGCTGTCCCGGAGCTGCTTGCTGCTGTGCGGCCAGCTCGGGGCACTACCTGGGAGCTGCTGAGGCACCGAGCTCAGCGTCTCCAGCCCCCAGGGCGCTGCGGCCAGTGGCACCAGATTGAGTTTGGTTCGTGCCTGGTTGGGTTGAGCGTGCTGGGAAATGCCGTAGATCTCCAATAAGAAGCAGCGCACTCTTCCCATCGCTGCTATGAGTTGAGCTAAGCACAGGAAAATGTGGACAATAGGAAATTTATCCTGTTACGTTAGCTGTCCCATCCCAATTTCTACAGCTCCAGACTTGCAGCAGTGCTGCCCTTCAGCTGGAAGTCTCTTCTCACTGCAGTGTGTGCCTGCGAAGGAAGTTGCATTTTGGGAAGTGTCCTTGGCTCCCTTTTAAGTTCAAAATTCCTGGGGGCTTGAAAGATAGACCTGAGTGGCCTTTCCTGTGTGTTGTGGTCCATGTGCTCACTCTCAGACACATCCAATTTAAATGGTAACCTAACATTCAAATCCAGAGCATGCTAGCAATAAGGAGAAGTGTAAGTAAGATATCAGTCTCAAAAGACCTGTTTTATATTGTTTTCTAAGTAGGGGCAAAAAATGAGGCTTCAGATTTCCCTGTCAAAAGAAAGTCACCCTCCTCCTAGTCTGTCCCTCACCTCTGTGCAGCTTTTAAGCTGTAGCCAGAGGTGAGCTGGGAAGGGGCAGGTGGAGGGTCTTGCCTCGAGCACCTCAGTTTTCCTGTTGATTGGTTTTGTAGTCAATAGGTGGTGCTCAAAAATAGCAAATCCCATACTAGCTGCTCCTGGTACTAGCAACCCACCAAATAATTGTTTTCAGTGGGTCAGTCTAAGGGGAAGAAGGAGCAGCCTCTGTCAGCAAGTGGGGTAAAAGACCCGTCACCACTTCTGAAGGTGACTGGCCGTTATGGGGGTGATTGTGTTTAAACGTGCCGACACTGAGACCTCTTCAGTCAGACTTTCCTAGTGTCCACCCCTTGGTTTGAAAACCAAGCAGGACGTCTAAGAGTAAGATGCCCTAAAAGAAAGCCATGAAACCATTTGCTTAAGTTTTTGTTTTGGAGAATCCTGTAATAGCTGATGATAATTTAAGGGCTTATTAGATGGTTCTGTGCTTACTGGCTCCAGACATAACGGGAGGAGCACAGATCTCTTTTTATGAAAGCTGAGAAAGCCCTTTAATGTGTGCTGCTGTTGTGGGGCTCCCCAGATGGTCATGCCCAAGAATCCCTCCTTGGCCGCCAACTTTGGCATGGCCATGAATTCCTGGGAGGAGAGGAGGGGAGGCTACTTGGTGCTGCTGGATGTGCTTTGAGCTCTCCATACAGACCATCAAGAGTGGAGGCTTTGACTCCACTCCTGATGGTCTGTATGGAGAGCACCGTGGCAAGGTCATTTCCTGGGAGTCTAGGTGGGAAGCCCAGCTTGTTGGGAGCTCCACCTCCAAAGTTTCCCCAGAACAATGCTGTGTGTTTTCCTGTGCGTTTTCCTGTGCTGCTGCTTCACTGGTTGACTGGAAGGATTGGCTAACACTAGTGAAGGGACTGTATTAAAATTCAAATAATATGAATTTGATGCCCAACTCTGCCATGAACATCTCCCAGGCAAGTTGGCTATAAGGCAGTATTTCTATTCATTGCCTGAGCACTCAAAGGATGAAGTTTGCTAACCCAGGACAGCTTGGGACCTTGGGAGCTCATCCTGTGCACGCCCTGTGCTCTGAGGCAGCATCAACCACACCACGATCCTTCCTGTCCTCCTCTCAAAGCTCCACGCTCGAGGTGCCACGATGCACCCGCACAGGCTGTGATGGGGATGAGAGGGGACAGTCTGGGTACGGAGGCGATACCCGGGGTTCTCCCATGCAGCTTGGGTGCCGGCATCACGTTATGGTCATGGCTGTACAGCTCTGTTGTGCGCTTGGTACCTACCGCGTGGCCCTGTGCTTTTGTGTCCTTGCTCACCCTGCTCTCGTCTCATTTGCAGACAGCCGTGGGGATGCTCGTGTGCTGTCATTAGTGCTAGGAGATCAGTTTGTTCTTACTGGTCCAGATTTCTCCTCTTTTCTTCAAGGAGAAAATACTGTGTCTGATATCATCTGAGAGAGGGAGAATTTAAGCAGACTATCTTTTTATTAGGCTGAATATGACAAAACCCACATTGCTTCCTCTTTGTTGCCAGTATAGATCTCCTGCTGTAATGGAGAACTGTCTGGGTAAAGGAGCGGGTCATACTGAGCTGCGGAGATGCCCAAACTACCATATTTTAACTGGTGATGTGCTATTAAGTCTATTTATGTAAAGATAGATTAGCTAGGACCACTGGAGTTGAAAATTCTCTTTTTTCCTAATGAACTGGACAGAGAGAGCCACTGAATTATTCACTGGGAAATCTAGCTTGTGTCCCCTCATCTCTGGAGGGACTGAAATGTGAGGTCTAATCCAAGTGTCAACAGCATTCCTAAAGACGGTAGACTGTCTGTATAGGCTTTATTAGGATTGCTCTAAATACTTAAAAATGTATTTCTTCTGGTTTTGTTTTACCAGTGAGTTCAGATTCAGTCTTACTGGAAGCTGCATATGTACTGGGTTAGCAAAATACTGACTTACTGGAACAGGCTGTGAAAACTAAAGAACATTTCAACAAATTTAACTGAATGGATCATAATCCTGGGACTCTACCAGAATTCATCCTGAGGTTAAGCTGAGTAGGTCCCGTTAGGAGTCTTCACACTCCTTTTCTCTGTAATAGGCATGATTCCTTATGTGGAAATGTGTAAACTGGTCCTGGGACCAATCAGCTTGTCAGGTAGGTGGAGAATAACTATTTATAGTCAAAGCCAGAGCAGTAGGTCTGTGTCTTCATCTCTTTATCTGCTTCACCTCCCTCTGCTTTCCTACATCAAGAATTTGCTAGCATGGAGGAGTTCTCCGAGAGTCAAGGCAACGATTAATGATGCTGGTTGGCATTGTTAGAGCAAAATCTAAAGACAACGTGAGATCAAATGAAAGTGCCGGGAGAGGGAAACCTCCAAACGACTTTCCCTCTTTTTTGCAGCAGCTTGCAGGTTATGAGCAAGTCTGTGAGGGGAGAAGAAATCACTTGAAGCAGTTTCACACATGGCTTTCCAGCTCATGGAATCGATGTTGGTTGCATGATGAAAATGGGAGGGGAGGGAAAAATGGAATTGCCGAATCTGTCTTTTTATTCCTCTAGGGTATTTTGGGGTTTCTGCTTTTAAAGATAAGTGACACTGCAAAACACATGACCAAGAGTTCATCAGATGCTTTCAAAAATTTGGAAAGGGATCTGAGAGGAAACTGCAATCAATGTATGGTTTCAATACAGCACTGCAGGAAAACATTGCATTTCACGCTTCAGTAGCCCTTTCCAATCCTCATGCAGGTTTTTTTTTGGCAGCACTTTTAAATTCAGCTCTGCCAAATGCATTAGGCTGATCTGCTTTGGTCAGAGCTTTTGAGGGCCACCCTCCAAAACACTCTGGGGACCGCCAGGCTTTCCTCCTGCATTAAATCATGCTCCATGCTTTACACACCTCCAGCTACTTCAACAACCACAAGCTCAGCCAGACCGAGAAATCCATCGGCTGAGGCTGCTCATTCATTTCCCTGCGCTCCCCAAACGGGAGCCAAGCACACACAACACTTCAGCGCAGGCTTCGGCAGGGACGCGGCTGCCATCCCCGCTCGGGCGCAGCGACGGCCACGCGCTCGTCCGTTTACCTTGATGCTCTTGAGATCAATTGCTGGTTCTTTGGGTTTAGCTGGTGCGGGTGCAGGTGCGGGTGCAGGCGCGGGAGCGGGTGCTGCAGCTGCTGCTGGTTTCTTTACGTCCTTCTTTGGTGCCATTTTGTTTGGTTTGGATTTGAAAGCAAAGGTGCTCCAAAAAAAAAAAAAAAAAAAGCTTTAGAAAACCCTTAAAAGTGATTCCTGGGAGAGGAGCGGTGGTCAGAAGGATCTACAGCCCGTGCCTTGGAGGTGGACCCAGTGTCTTAGGCTCTATAAGGGCATATATATATTTCACTTAGTGCCTCGTACAATCCCGACGCATGCAGCTGGATTGGACAGTTGGCTAATCAAGGGGGATGTCATTCCAGCTCAGGCTATAAATGGAATATACGAGTTCAGGGCTTCATAAGATCAAGGGACTTCAGTGGCTTTCCCCTCCTCCCCTTTTAAAACCCCTTACCACTTTTCCTGCCTTTTTTTTATGCGTGAAAAGGAGAGGGAAATATGGCAAATCCCATTTCAGCTCTTCCGTAGACGTTCCAACACAGATTGAGCGGACCTTTTTCTCAGCAGAACTTTAGTTCTGCTTAAGCAATAAATCATCCTTTCCTTCCCTCCCCTTTTCCCCCATGCCTGCGAATGTCTCCAGGAGTGTTTAGTTTCAAGCAGGAATTTTGACTTTCACGGCTGGGAAGATCATCAGTTTCCAAGCTCATTTGCCTCTCTCCTCACAGCCCCTCACTTCTCCTCTGCTTCCTTCTTTACCGGGGAAGTGTTGATCAAGCAAGGGCTCTGGGTGTTTAAAAATAAAGCAGACGAATATGGAAAACACTGCAGCACTTTCAGCCAAGGCGTCTCTACCGGACCCCAAGAGCTTCTTCAGCTGCTTTGACTATTCCTTTCTATCGTGTTAAGATGCTGTGTTTAAAATTGAAAATTATTTCCTTTAATCTTTACCTTTGATCTTTTTTTTTCTCTCCTATGGATAAGATGGAGCCCCTGATAAAAAGGAGATCAGCTGGATGTTATGTTTTTATAATCACAAAGTAGTCACCAGGCAAAGCAAGTGTTCCTGTGTTCACTCCAGTCCTAAATTCCTTCCTTACTTTTGCACCCATTAGTTCCAGAAGGACCTCTCTGTTGCCCTTGCTCTGCAGGTGTCACTGGAAGACACAACCTCCAGAAGGAGACAGATTTTCTGCTTTCATTAAACTTTTTTTTTTTTTTTTTAAGTACAGCAAAATTGCTTCGCTTCCACATTCAGTGATCCTCCCTGCTCCATATAATTCAGATCTGCAGCCAGTCCAGGACTGCTGCTCATCCTTCCTGTGTCTAGTAGCCTATCTCCCATTTGCTCCCCAGATTTCTGAAGGTCTGTGCTAATAGATGCAGGGTGCTTTCAGGGGTAGTTATTTCTGTTGTGTGATTCCCTCTGTGCAGTGTTTCGTAATTAGAAATTTGAGGCAGAAGGTCTGGACATCCCAAGTGCAGCAGGGCATCCAAGCACAAAAATGTGAGGGAGAGTGGCTAGAAGATGTATTTTCATTTGAGCATACCTGTGTCCAGATCCCTTCTTTGCTCCAGGGTGTGACCTTGAGCAAGTGACTTTTTGGAAGCTGAGTCCTCATCTCTGTTATTTATTCTTTTTTGAATCAATAGTCCTGTACTGATGCACACAATTCAAAAGCTTGACCCTCTGTCTCTCTTGTCCTATAAAGTAGAGATTTTATTTCCTGTTTTCTGTCTTTACTTTCATGGCTTCTTTGGGGAAAAAAAGTCTGTTATTTATAAACTCTACCAGCTGCCCTGAAGATGCCTGAGCAAAAAATCCTTGCCCTGCTTGTGCTGCTGAGGGAGGCAGTGGTGTGAGTGGGCTCCGCTCCTCGGGCATGTTGGCTGCAGGGCATATGGATGCAGTGAGCAGGAGCAAGCAGAACTTGGCCCTGCGGTGGCCAGGGGCTCAGCTGGCCTGGGTGGCAGATGACATCCTGTCCTCTGCAGAGTTACTGGCACAGAGAGGTTCTCCTCTTCTCCCTGCTGAAGTGTCTGGTTGCGGCAGTGTTCCCTCAGGGATTGCAGGTACTAACATCAGCACATACTTGCTCTGTGTTTCACTTATCTACCTAGTTACATTTGTCCCCTTGGCCCTTATATTTTGCTGGCCAAAGGTTGCAACCACGAGGGAGCTCTCTCCGTGTGCTTTTCTCTCACTGCTGGCCTCTTGTTTTAATTCTTGAATCACTTACAGCTGCGAGCATTGAGGTATTGTGCAAGTGATGCACTGAAGCCTCTTGCAGCACACACCGTGCAGCCCTGCCTTCTCCAGCACTGCTGTTCAGTGCTGCTGAGGCCTGCCGAGCTGCAGGCCTCTCCGGTGATGCCTTACGTTGCAGAAACCAAACTTGGCAAAAGCCAGCAGCAGAACCGGATCCTGATGATAGATCTTATGTAGAAACCTGAAATAGTTTTACATGCACCCCTCGGCCTGTTGAGAACTTCAATGGTGAAAATGAACCATCGAAGATGTAGTCATTTCTGTAGTCCCCTTTGGGCTGTAATAAGATAATCAACCATTAAATGTGTTTTGAAAGAAGGACCAGGCTTCAGAATGTGAAGCGTGACCTTAGGGCTGGCTCTGCACAGCAGGATCTGAGCATTCAGGTGCATCTGGACATGCTTCATGCCGCCACAAAGGGCATTTTTATGGAGAGCTGCCACAAAATAATTGTATATTGATCGAGCAAGAAGATAAAGGGGCGGGAATGAAAGAGGAGAGCAGATCCCTATTTCACTTGCAGGCCCTGGGGCAGATACATGTTGTTTCTCTGAGAATTTCTGTCTTTCTGGACCAGTTTTAACCTGAAACCCTGGGACAGAGCCATTGTAGAGCTCGGAGTTTGCCCCCCCAGTAATTTGTATGAGGTTACTCCATGGCCAAAAGGGCCACTGCAAGTTCAGTGCACTTCTGATTCAGAGCATGCTTAAAAGCAATTTCCTTATCTTGTTGTATGAAATGATTGGCAAGACTGTCACAGGACACCTGATTAATCACTAAAGGAAGAGTTATGGGGCATTCAGAAGGCACTTGCTTTCAGGCAAGATGTGTAACACTGAGAATGCGGGTGGTGTTTACAAGTGCCTAAGGACAGTCAGCCTGTTCCAGCCTCTCCTTGGAGCATTTCTCCTGTCCTGTACCCACTTATCTTCTCTAATCTCAGCTGTCTGACGTAGCCTTCGTTTCCTGTGATAAACTCCTGTCTGACACCTGTCGCTGTTAAATATTTGCTGTATTCCTCTACTGAAGGCTGGGTGGCTGCCACGTCAGCAGGAAAAGTTGTAAGTGTACGTGCAACATTTGGCAAGCGACAAAGCTTTGGGAAACACCAAAATCTGTTTGGAGCTGCGTCTTGGTAAATCTACGTCCTTAGCTCTTCAGTGGGTGGGAAAGCCATCCCATTATATAAAGCAACCAGAAGCAGAGGGAAGTTCATTCAGAAGCTTTTGGAACAGGGATGAGGGAGGTCCAATGAAATCCAAAGCTAATATGAGGGAATTATATATTTTCTGCACTGTTAGATTGGGTAATTCCCTGTCATGGGGAATAGTTGAGGTATTCAGCATATGAAAGCGTAGAAAGGAATTGGACATTTAGGTGGCATTCGGAATTCACAGTAACTAATTCATAGCAAGCTTTGAAGGCAGGAATATGGAACTCGTATCACAGTGCTCTGGCCTTTCTTGAGCTGATAGAGACCCAGTGGATCTGCAACCACAGGGTGGATTTTTCTGCATCTAGATACTGCAAAGATCCTTGTGCTCTCTGAACCATATGATTTTGGCTATAAGAGAGATTACTGCCACATACGGAGAGACTTGCACACGATGGGAAATGAGACGGTGATGGATGTAATCTGGGAATGACTTTATGTAGTGACAAGTTGAATTATATCCAAAAGGGGTGGTCAGGAGTGGGATCTGAAGCAGGGAATGGCAGTTTGTGGATGACTGGGGAGCTCAGATGCTTTAGACCCTCTGTAGACTTGAGGGAGGTGCTGGGGGTGTGAGGAGGGCGAACTTGCCTCTCGGCTCCTCTGGTTGCTGTGTGAAGTGTTGCCAGGCTGAACACAGCCAGGGCATGTGGCAAGAACAGGGTAACGTGAAGTTGAGGGGTGTCAAAGAGGAGGCAATGGAGTGGGCATACCAAGAAGCAGGTCCCAAGCAGGGGATGCGGTTGGAGAAGGGCCGGGATGAGCGCCGTGGTGGTGCGGGACGGGCCGGCCGCGTTGGTGTCCGCGGGGGGCAGGGAGGGCACCAGCTGGCGCGCCACATATAGCCCACGGCTGACTTAGCACTTGCGCCACGTCGCTCTCCTGCGCGAGGGTGTCTAATTCTGTCCCGGCCCGTGTCAGCGCCGCCCGGCAGCTGGCGGGGAGGCAGGCGGGACATTCCTGGGAGAGCTCTGAGCATCTCTGCCACCCCCTTCCCTGCCCACGGAGCGACGGCAGTGGGGGGAAAGCAGCCTCCTAAAGCTGGGTCTGCCCCTCGCCCTCCCTGCCAATTTAGGGGCCAGCTTCGGCTCCTGGGCGTATTCTGGGCACTGCGATTACCTGGGGAAGAAGCTGAGCTGCTCAGGTGCTCTTCGCAGTTTGCTTTTTGTTACCCATAAAGCTCTTGGTCACTTTTTGGCCTCTGCTCTGTGGCCGCGCAAGCCTTGGCCAGCACAGCACGGTGTTCCCAACACTCTGAAATGGAAGAGCCCGGCTAAATGAAACCCAAGTAGGAGCGAGCAGGGATGTGCCTGGCTCCCGTTCCCCGGCTCCTTTGGCAAGGGCCGCGCTTGAGGCAGCATTGATTGAGGCTTGAGGAGGTTGATTCTCACCGGGCAGGATTTTTTTACCAAGGAACATGCTAGCTGGCAGCCCTGGGGTGGGATAGCTCCTACTACGTGGTTTTAAATGTAAAGACGAAGCACCGTGTGAGGTGCTAATCCTGGCATTCCCTCTCATGCTGTACGTGATAAAATCCCCCAGCGCTGCTTGGGGCAGTTGGGTTTCCCACAGCTTCGGTGTCCCACGTGCCGCAGAGGTTCATTCCCTTCCCTGCTGCTCCTCGGGGTGTGCGGCACACGAGCGGTGCGATGGCTGGCTCGAACGGACCGTGTCTTTCTCAAGGCCGTCATCTGCTAGGAGGTGGAGTGACTTCAGCAGTGGAAAGGGCACTGAAGGATAGCTCGGTGCATGGCACAGAGTCCCCACATACCTGCATTGCCTGGAAAGTTTCAAAGTGACTTATGGAGCACCAGCCTCTTCCTTTCCTCTCTTTTGCTCTTGACAGAGTATCCCAGAAAACTTTGAATCAACTCAAGAGCTAAAGGCCAATCCACCTGCCAGGGTGAATCACCACATCTCTGTCGGTTAAGTTTTGCAGCTTTCTGTCNTCAGGGTGAATCACCACATCTCTGGTGATGTCGGTTAAGTTTTGCAGCTTTCTGTCAAGGATGGTCTAGGTCTGAAGTCTCTCAAAACTTAGGGAATAAATAAATCCTTGTGTGTTTGTGTATTCCCTGTAGTCTACAGGGCTTTGGGAAATCTGGTGGTGTCACCATGTAGACCCCTTACCTTCGTGGCCATCAGGAAGACTTCCTTGCAACAGCTGGTGCTATGGAGAGCCTCCTAGCCTAAAGCTAGGAGAAGTAGATGTTATTTTTATGGTTGTACAGTCTCTGTCACTGAAATTCTGTCTCCACCAAACTCACCATATGCATTTGCTTAAACACTACCAAATCTTCAGACATTGTGAAATGCGTTGGATGCATCAGAACATACTGTTCTCTAAATTCATGAGTTTTGCTGTTATTTTAAATTTTCTTTTAGGAAAGCGTTATGTACCTCAATTGTTTGTAAACCTTGAGAATTCCCAGCAAGGGCAATGCTGTAAAAATGGAATTTTTCAGCTATTTCCATGTTCAGTAATAGATTGGATTTATAGAACCTGTATAAAGCTCTACAACATCTGTGCGTTTTGAACCATATCCTTGAAGATGTTGCTGTTTGGGGAGAGCAGGGATGTAACTCTGCTGCTAGCTGATCAGTTGTATCCTTTGTGTCTGTAAACAGCTTTAAAAATCCAAATAGCATTGCCAGGATTTACCAAACCCTTGTACAGATCTGTGCAAGATCCGTACCAGCCTCTGGCCCTGCCTCCCTGCCATCGTAGCCCTTGATTCATGGTTGCCTATGGCCTTGCTTCCCCCAGCAGCCTTGGCACCGCTGCCAGTGCTCTGGATGAACCTGCCCGAGGGGTTTCGACCACTGTGATGAGGTTTGCCCTTTGGCCTGTGCTCCTGAAATCTCCGACTCCCTTTGTGTGGAAGCTGAGCACGCCGAGCACTGCGCACCAAGGCCGCTGGCCAGCCCCGGCGCTGTCCCTGGGGAGCAGCGGTGCTTGCACAAGTAACGGGTCTCCTCCGGGATGCGACGAGTGCTCTGCTGACTTGCTTTAAATAGCCAGCGGGTTTGGAGACCCTTATTTAGCTGTAGGGAGACGAGTGACACGGTGATGCTCAAGAATGTCATTTTGCTTCTCGTGTGACCTATGAGATCAGACGTGGTTAGCAGGAGATATACAGTGACTCTCATAGAAAATTCTGTTGGACGAGGGCCCTAGAAACCCTATGGCGCCAGCAGGGAGTCAAAACACGGGTGGCAAAGGACCCTCTAGGGACTGTCACTGTAGGAAAAGCTGAACGTCCCGGGAAAGCTGCTCGTGTTCCCTGCTAGAGGCAGTGCAAGCGGCACCTGCCTCTGCTGGAGCCCTCTCAAACAATCTCTGGGCAGTTGCTGTCGCCTGCACGGCGCAGGCAGCGAGGGCTGTTGCCATGAGCAGGGTTTGGGTTTGCGGCGGTCTGGCCTGAATGGCCAAGGCTGCATTTCTCCCTGCTTGTTAAACCTCTGTCAAAGTCACTTGCAAAGTGCTGTGCAATATGAGAAGGCTTCAGAGCCGCCAGAGAGAGGCTGGTGACATACTTGATGAAGTCTGTTACCCCAAAGGTAGTTCAGAAATGCCAGTTATTTTTATTAAATACTTTTGTCCCAAATTCATCTCTTCAGAGCAACACTGTTAAGCTGATTGAGCTGCAACAGTTGGCTATGGGGTTTGGATGTGTCTGTGTAGATGTCACTATTAGTTTTAACCCTTTCTCTTCCTAGCTGAGTTCTACCTTTTTTTTTTTTTCCTCTAGAAAAACTTTGGAGCACTGAACTGGCAACAAGAAGCGCAGCTGGGCCCTAAGTGCCCAAGGCAATTTGGATAAATGGCTATAGGAAGAGGAGTCTGAAACGCAGGTGGTAGGTAGAGCAGGAGATGTCTTAATTCTACAGCTGTGGGGCCAGGTAATAAGCAGGCAAGAGATCAGCTCATCCAAGGCCTTGGTACCGTGCAAGAGGGATGCCTGACACAACCTCCTGACTTCCACTTGGGTTAGATGTGCTGCTTTTTTTGTTTTAAACCTGTCACTATCTAAATGACTTACCCATTAATTGTGTTTCTGGATATTTTTTTAAGGGTTGATAAATGTAACTCATCTCAATTTAAACTATGAGGAATTAGACTAAACAGTAATCTTACCTTCCTGTCTGGATTATCTAACTCTGAATGTGGTACTGAAAGAAGATTTTGTGATAACAGAGTTGTCATTACTTTTCAGCAAATACTTTACAAAAATGCATATAAAGACTTGGTGATGTCTTTTGCTGTAGAATAAAAGTAATTTCAACAAACTTGAAGTAAACTGATGTAGAAATTCAGATAATTATTTTTCACTATATCTTTTTTGGTGTTCATGCAACAAAATTAGCCATGAAGAAAAGAATTTAGTGACTTGCACATGAGGTGAGCACTTGTTTCATCTCTCATATAGTCATGAAGCACTGGTTCCTGGTACTTACCTACTATTTCAGCAACTAGAGAGCAGAGCTTCAGTAAGTTGACAAAATGAAATAAAGTTGACTCTTCACGGAGAAGCTGCTTCTGCCTTTTGCAGTCTCAAATGCATCGTCTCGACCTGCGCTTCCTGTGCGTGCGCCAGGGCAATCCTCCGTCCTCTTTGGAGCATGAGGGGTGCCCAAAATGACCTGTGTCTCCCGGTATCTGTCCTGAAGCACTTCTGGTTACTGTTTTGAGACTTCTCCATCTCAGCCATTTTCTGTGGCCGATCGCCTGTGGCACGAGGGGTTGGTTCTGTTTCCTGGTAGGTATCTGAAGGAAACAGTTCAGCTGGATGTCTGAGTACTTCAAATTACTGCTAGCATCAAACCCTGGGAGCTGCAGTGAGCTCTGGGCAGGAACTGCTGGAAACTGCTGTCTGTGTTTGTGTGTGTTATGTGCAAATAATGGTGGACAAAACCATTTATCAGTTCTCCTCTTACTGTGCATAAGCAGAGAGGCATGTATGAAGGAGGCTGTTCGGAATTGTTTTGCACTTTGAGGGATTTTGCATTTGAATAGCAGCTCTGTACACAGTGCGATTTCCCAGCTTTTACCTTGTTCTCTCAATGAATATAGAGAATTTCTTTTCTGATCTTTAAAGCACCTCACATAGTCATGCTTGTGCTTCTTGCAGTTCCCTTACGTTGCTGGGATGTAGGCAAAGCTTCATTCCTCACCTTGGACAGCTGAAGGGAACAGCCTACCAAAATGACTGCAGCAGCTCCTGGGAGAAGGCGACATCAGCCAGGAGGAACATGTCACTGGTAGCTTCACTCTGGTGCAGGGAAGGTTTCCTGCCATCTCTTGCTTGGTAATGACAAAGGTAATTGTTATTTATTGGTTCTGGATTTTTTTTTCTGTTTTTAAGGTGAGCATCCTCCAAATCAGTGTCTAAAATTGTGTCACTTCAAAACAATGTTGCTACAGGTGGGTTTTCAAGGAGCAGGCAACAGCTAACTCTGCTTCTAGCAATGTCTCTGGGATACAAGCACATATAATATTCTGTGCACCGTGTGTTGTGTTGCCAAGTTCAAATTAAGGAGAGAACGAACCTAATAGGAAACAACAGTACAACGAGAATAAAACTAGACAAAAATATCCTCAAGCAGCCCAGAAAGTAAGTTGAAGGCATAGGAAGAGCTGGAAAAATTGGTATGAACAGGATTTTGGTACCCAGCCCTTTGCAGTGCAAACATTTGGTCGCTGAGATGATGTGAAGGGTTCATGGGGAGCCCAGCCCTGGGGTAGGTGGGTCCAGTGAGTTACATGGGGCATCTCCGTGGTGCCCCCTCTGCCAGACAGAGCATGGGGACACGATGGTAGTGGATCAGTTGGAGTGCAAATGACTCAAATGTGCCTTCTGCAGCAACATGAAGTAGTTCTACAGAGAAATATCATTTTTCCTGATATTCTCTCAGAGATCTTGGGTGACATAATATCAGAGGTAGTAATTTTGTATCCCTTTCAACTTTGTGCCTTTCTTTTTTGAGGTCCTGTTTTCTTCCTCAGCAGATGCTCCTTCTGAGCATCTCTAAAGCAATACTGAAATGATACTATTTATCCTAGGACAAATACAAGGGGGGACCCTGTGTTACCTGCTATACCAAGAAATAAAAGGCAGTCCTTACCTCAGTGATAGGGTAAATTAAGTGAAGGAAATGAGAGAAAACTAAAGCAAAGAGCAGTCAAATGACTTGCTGGAGGAGATCCAGCTTGGCAGTTGCAGGTGGAGGAAGGAGGTTCACTCCAAGGCAAGGCAGATCTCCAGGAACAGTGCTCAGACCTGACCTCCATCCTCGCGTCTCTGAATTTCTTTGCTTTTGGTGGAATTATGATGTTTAGGGGATTGTTGGGGGTCACACAGAGACTTGCATTCACCCTTTTGAACTGGCCCAAGTAGCTGGTGGCCTTCTCCCAGTCGCCTGCCGGGCTCCCAAAACTATCTTCAAGAGTGGTAGGGGGGCTCTCCTGAGCTCATGGTTGGAGCACACCTGAAAACCAGTATGTGAGGCTTAAGGAGATGAGGCTTAAATATTTTCCATGTTTGTCCATGTTTATAGAGATTCCCCCAGTAACATTTTTGACTTTTGTGGACAATTTCAGCCAAACCGGAAAGGCACAGCGGTCTTGCAGCTGGTTGCGTGTCTTCCAATACGTTTCGTTGAGAATTGGCAGCTGGAAGTCCCAGATGAAGCCTTCCAGGGAGGGAAAACCTCCAGGATACCTGGTTTATTGGGCAGCAGCATCTGGCTAATGAGCTTCCATGCTTTTCACCCTCCAGCAGCATATTGGTGTTGTTCAGCATATAGCCCTGGCATAGCCCCCAGGCTTGCAGAGATGCAGGCTTGCAGCATAGCAGAGATGGAGAGGATCTGAGGGTATTCAGTTAGAAGGAGGAAGAATTAGGCAAAGAAGGATACAAAATGTGGTAATTTGGGCTGCTTGGCTTTAGATTAGAAGTGAGCTCAGATCCGAGCAAATCACTTATCTTCTTATAAATCATACATCATTTTTAAATTTCACAGAGTGAGAAAAGTAAGAGGAGGGTACTTGGCCATTTTTTTTCTTGTGAAGAGGAATGTCTCTTTAATTTCCCCTCTCTGACATCTTATGCCACAATAAAGGGTATGGAAAGTAAGTGCTAATGTCATTGCCTGTCTGTTTTACAAGGCAATAATTCACCACTCCAAATGCAGACTATTCAGTTGAAGGCTAAGTAGTTATCAGAACAAATGAATTAGATTATTGCTGATGAAAAACAGAGAAGATGAAACTGTTGGTATTGTGAAAATGACAAAAGAGATAGCAAGTAAGTGGAAAATGAATGTCTTATTATGAAATGCATCCCGAATGTTGTATCTTTGGGCTTCCAAAGCCTGGAGACATTTGTTCTCATCCGAGATCCCTACATCAGGCTCAGTGTTCGCCGTGTGCTTGCAAAGCACTGAGTCAACCCTGCTGGAACAGGATATTTCCCAGCTTTGGGTGGTATAAACACCCAGGAGTTTATCCTCCATGTGATGAATGACCAGGGGTTCCCAAACACTTCCTTTGGCAACTTCCCATTTCTGGTCCAGAGCCCAGAGCTTCCTGCAAATGAATTTCAGGCTTGTAAATACTAAGGGCCGTAGTCTGTGATGGGGCAGTGAGCCCTATTCAGGGAGCTGCTGCTCTGCATCCCCACGTGGCCCTCGCCTGCCGCCGACCCGCAGTAGCCGCTGCTCTTCCTTGCAGTGCAGAACGAGGCTCCTCATGGGTGCCCTGGGTGTGGGACGTGCTCTCAGCCAAAGCTGGTGTCTTACTGCGGCCTCCTCACGCTCACTTAGACTTTCTCTTTTGTATTTTCTTTCTTATTTGGCATCCCTCTTTCATTTTTTCAGTCACTTGTCAAATTTGATCCCTTCCCCAATAGGGAGCATCATGGAAACAGTGACTGTGAAACAGGCGTCACTTTGGTGAAAGATCAAGGTGCTACAAACCAGCTCCTAAAGCAGCTCCTGTTCCTACTGGGAACAGGGAATCCAGTGCAACTAAAAGGTGCTTGGACCTCTCCTGCAAGGAGGCTGTTTAGCAGGACCATAGTCTCCCCTTCAGCAGTGAGACATGCCTTAAGGAAGGGCATTCAGTAGCTATAATAAAACGGCCAAATGGTGGAAATATGATCGACTCTTCAATTAACATGATTAGAGCCAACAGCCGCTTGCAGAACACTTGTTCCCGCTCTGTATGCAGCTGCATACTACAGTGCAACTATTTACAGCCAGGCTCCAGCGGGATTTATGGACGCTGATGAGCTAGCAGGGGATTCGGTTACTGTCCGAGCTCGCTGCAGACATTGCAGCAAATTGCAACAGCTGCAGGATGAGCTTTTGCGAGGGCTGCCTGGCACTGGGTCCCCTGCTGTAGCTGCACGTCCTCCAGCCACGAGGAGCTGGAGCTAAACAGCTCTCCGCGGCTACGCTCCTGTTTTCCCTTCTTAAGCCTTGCGTGGTTGTGTCTAGCAAAGCCTGAGCATCTTCTCTTTGCCTCAGAGCAGAGGGAGCAGCACTGTGTCCTGTCCCACATGAGCTCCAAGGGTTCCCAGTCCTTGGGTTTCCCGTGACGGCTGAGTTTTTTGGTGGGATTGCCATCGTTCACCCTCTGGAGAAAGCAGGGAGGACACAACACCTCAGGGCAGACTGAGGTTGACTCTAAGGTAACCTGTGGCAAACAAGCTTGGCTTTTGTCCCTCTGGAGCCACGTGGAAAAGGGACTGCTCCTCTGCTCCCTCCTCTGATGGGAGCCTTTAGTGTCCAAATAACCCGAATATCGCAGATAACATTGTGCTGTGAGCGGTCTGGGGAGCTCCTGCACTGTGCTCGTGTGCTTGTTCCCCAGGGCATCAGGAGGGCTCAGTTCTTATTAATATTAACTAATATTAATCAGGTGGCCTTGTCTTAATCCCGCCTAGCACCTTGCCTTCCCCTCAGGGTTCAAGGACAACAGATTCAGATCGAGAGTAAAACCCACCACCCTCCTTCTCCCTGCAGGGCAGCATGGGGACAGGAACAAGGGCTGTTGTTATGACCTGATACTTTCTTATCCTTGGGAAAGGCAAGGGACCCAAGGGAAAAATAAATGTGGCTGTGTAAAAGGGAAATTGCCTTCTTATCTACCAGTTTGAGGTGAGACCTCTCTCTCAGACAGTGTTTGATGAGGAGCATCCCCCTTGTCTCAATGATGGAAGAGTCTGTCGGTTTGGGAGAAAAAAAATACATCAAGGCTTAGTTGCTGGGATCCTTTAATTAATATTAGCAGGGCTTGCTGTTAAGGTCAAGCACAAGCAGGTTTATTAGCTAGGCCTGAAATCTGACCGACCATTCAAAGTTAATTAAACTCCTCCCGACTCCCACGTTCAGCTGTTGCCCAAGGGGTGGCTTCGAAGGGGCTGTAAATCAGCGCAGCTCCGGGGGCTCGTGGATGTGATGCTGGCCCCAGCTCTCGCTTGCGCTGTGGATTTTTCCAGAACATCCATGCCACCCAGAAATGCAAAGGTAAGGAGGGAAAAGAAATGGCAAGCACAAGGCCCAAGGAGTGAGACACAGGTTCAAGTGCAAAACCCCATGTTAGGTGAGGGCTGCCTGTGCTTTCTCCATGCTAAATTTATCAAACGGAAGCTGTAGATTCATGAATAACTAACTGTGTGTTTAAAAAGATCGGCTTGCCTTTGCTCACTTTGCTAGGAGATCCTGCCCTTTTGAGGTACTCCCAGATCCTGGCTCTGGGGGAAGCAGCTGGATGCAGGGAATAGCTGACAGAGCCAGGGGCTGCCCGCACAGATGCGGGTGGTTCCCTTTGTATGGGAGTGGGGAGCACTTGGTACAAATACCTGTACGACGTAGGTAAGATGAAGTGGGAAGCAAAAAGCAGTTTTGCGTAACATGGGGAATGTTTTCCTGCAAAGCTGTCTCTGCAGCTGAAGAGAGGAAGGAGCTTTTTGCCCTAGGTGTAAGCTGGGCCTCTCAAGGCCTGGGTCAGTAACCGAGCCACAAAAACGCCTGTTCTTGATGAGTTTCCTGCCACAGCCTGCTGAATTGGCTCGTCTCAGCTGCCTTGTTTATCTCAAGTTTCCTATCGGACCTCGAGAGTAAGTTGCATCTCTCAGCAAAGGGCCGGAGACTTGTGCTGACTGAGCTAAAAGCCTCTCGGAGCGCAGTCAGACGCTGAAATGTGGCTTACAGTAAGAAAGACTTTCTTTGGCATGTCTTGCACCATTTGTTTAGTCTAGACGGGGTTTCCTTCTCTTCCCTTTCAAGAAGTGCTTGTTCCGATCAGGGATGGAGGAGAGATGGGGCTGCTGCTAGGCCCCCTCCTCAGCGCTGCTGTCACAGCTCATTCCCGTATCCTGAGCTCTGGAAAGGATCCCTGCTGGGTTTAGAGGCTGGGTATCCTGGAGTAGCTCTTTTTCTACATATGAGGCTCTGCCTGCGACCTTCTCCAGGACAGCCTCCCTGGGCCAGATTAGTAGGAACTGGGTGAAATTGAGCTGAGATTAACTCTAGCTGTAGTCTTATGCTTTTTTCCACCTTAAATGGTGGGAAGCAGGAACTGATCCCTTTCTTACCCCTATTCCTTGGTACCCATTGAGTCCTGATCAGCCATTTCAGCATGTCCAAGCTGTTTCAAAGACTTAACCTGCCCTGCTCCTTGTGCTATCCCAACTGCAGCTCCTCCAGCCTGGGCCTCCGTTTGGCTTTTGCTGCCTTGCGTGAAGGGCCAGAGGCTACGAGCTGGGACAGGCTGGGACAGGCTGGGCCTAGCGGCTCCGCTCGCAGCTCCAGCCCTTCCTGCCATCAGGCTGCATTGCCACCTGCTGGGGGCTGCTGCCTCTCGCTAAGGCCACCACCAGCCACGCTTGGTTGGGGTGTCCCCAAGCCTGTGACAAGTCCCCCCAGTCCTACCCCCCAAGGCTTGCAGAGGAAACCCTGCTTTCCCCTCATTTTCTGCTGTTTTGCAGCTGGCCCTTGGGCAGAAGCTGCTTCCAGCCCAGCCTGCCGGTGAGAGGAGCTGGCTGGGGGCACAACCGGGACCCCTTGGAAACCCCATCAAATAGCTCACATGGAGATGTTTGAGCTGCACCGCAAGGCTGCACAATGAGAACTGTGTCCCCAGCCCCACAGGGCACCTTCTGAGGCATCAAATTATTGAAATTCCTTCAAGAGGAGACGCTGAAACCTGCCCCCGATGCCGGTAACAAACTTGTCGACTTTAGCATGTTTCCTCAGGCGGTTATTGCAGGCGGCTCGGCTCTGCCCTTGGTATCGCACGAGACACATCCCTCTGCTGCATCTTCTCTTGAGACACTCAACGTGTTGTAACTCTTGGGTTTAAATTTCCCACTCGGGGTATTTGGGTTCAAGGTCCAAGGCTACTGAGGAAGCTGCACTGCTCTTCCTCCTGTCAACCAAACCAAACGACAACCAACCAAAAAAGACTCTTGCAAGAGTTAAACTGTATGTGCTAGGATCTGTCTGCCAACAGTATTTGGGACATTTTTCACCTTACAGGTAGCACTGGTTGGCATGGACTGTGGCCTGCACAAGTTTCTCAGGCAATAAACAAAAGCTGGGGCCCCTCAGTTGCGGGTATAGCCCTGCCAGTCCTTTAGGAGTAAAACTCATGCACTGGGTATTAGTGAGCACTCTGAAAAGACCCCTTTGCATTGCTGCAACTGTGGAGGCAGAAGTGTCTGGAGCATCCCAGCAGCATGTGCCTATTTATCTTGTTTATTATGTCTAATAATCTATATCTATCTGTGTTCCTGTGATCCGCAGTCACCTCTTGGGGACGCATGAGAGCGCTGCAGCACCTTAACTGGAGGGTGACGGGCCTTGCTTGGACTCTTGGGGTGTGATTACTTGGTCATAAAGGGGAAAAAACACTCCAGTGCGTGTGTGTGTTTTAGCATTTTATTAATCAATGCACCACTTGCCCCAGCTATGCCCGGCCCTGGTGACTCTCAGGCCCACGTACAAGCCCAGGCAGCCCTGCACAAGCTGCCTGTGAGAGCAGAAATGATGCCCGGGAGGGATCCAGGCTGCAGCAAGGGCCCCGTGCCGCCACCTCAGCCGCCAGCCTGGAAGGCAGCGCTGCTGCCCAGGGCTCCCTGCCGTCCCCATGCTGCTGGGGGAGCAAAACCCCACGCTGGAGGCGGTGCAGCCACCTGCCCTGCTCTTGCAGCCCTGCAAGAGGTAAGGACACTGCGGCTGCAAGACTTGAGGTTCCTCATGGGACACCCACCTGCAAGCAGTGGAGCTTCTCTGCGCTTTAGGCGCATAACAAACCGGCTCATAACAAACCAGCTGAAGAGGCTGGTGGCAGCAGGAGGCTGGCCTGGGAGGAGACGCCAACTCTGCAGGTGTTGGCTTCTCCTGCTTGCCCCTCCACAAGGCTCGTGCGGCCCTGCCTGCCCCATTCCCACTGGGCTGGGGAGCTTCCCATAGCACTATGGAGCCATGCAGCAGCCTCAGAGCCCTGCAGGGCTCTCATGTGCAGCTCCCGCTCACTCGAGGTTAAGGCAGGGGCCCTCAGGGCCAGCAAAGCCACTCTGCCCCTTGCAAGGATGTGGTTATAGCTGCCAGCCCAGAGCTTGTACCTGAGGGCAGGTTTTCCAGCTCCTAGTTTGGATTCGTGCTTGCACATCAAGCTACAACAAGCAGTAACAAGCCACATGGGTCACTCACACTGCCCAGGTTTAGAAAAGCTTATAAAATAAAGTAAAAAAATAAAAACATAACAAAAAAACCCACTTACACTGATAACGGGTTTAAGCACTGACAGAACTCAGCGGGACACGTTTCTCTTCCCGTGCTGCTGCTCGTGGGCTTGGTTCCACATAATACCTAGAAGGCTCATGCCCAGTTTTACGTATGGACGGAAAAAAGCAATTTGAAGGTGAACAGGGGAGACCCCAGCAGCAAGCAGTCTTGGCTTACTTTTAAACTGAAGTTTGCCCTTCAACGATCAATGGACTTTTGGAATATTTATCGTGAGATTGTGACTAAGCATAAAAGCCACTGGATTATTTGTTTGCTTGTCACTGAATAAAAACGCACAAAAAGCTATAGGTAACAGCCTGCACTTATAGAGCAGACAGTGTAAATTTATGATGAGGCTCCAGCAGGTCAGCTCCAGCTGTGCCACCTGCAACCTGCCAGAAAAGACGGGTACAGAGACTCTACAGTGCATCACGTTCACCTCATGGGCACAGTCCAGCTACAGAGCTCCCTGCTCCCTGGACGGTCGTAAAGCTGGCTAAGCAAAGTGCAGGGCCCTAGGCTCAGTTGTTCATCTCTTGTTTTCCAGAGGCAACTAAATTCCTGTAACTATCTGTCAGCACAAAAAGATAAAGTGGGCAAAGATAGGTTCAATAGAAATCTCTCCCCCAGTAAATGGGATACAGAAAATAGCAAAACTCTGTAAAGCCAACAAAATACTATACACTATACATTTCCTCGCTCCCACTCCCAGCCCTGTGTTTTTAGGAGATGCCTGCAAAATCCTAATTCTGTCTTTTAAATAAAAACAGTGCAACGAGATGACTAGAAATGTTAAAGAACTCAGCGTGTCATGAGGACGGATTTACGTTCAGTAGGTAAACGATGAGTCTGGAAATAAGAGGAAGCAACTTTGAACTGCTTTTCCAAGTGCAGAAGGACTCAAATTCCAAGCTTGGGTTTAGAGTTCAAATGCAGGGAACTTGGCCTTGGTCGGCACCAGCAGGTCAGCCAGAAAGTAAATTGTTCCAGCCATTCCTGAGGACAGAAGAAGAAAACGTGCTTGAGAGAGACTCCCCTTGGGCACCCACATTGGCAGCTACCGAGAGCATGCATGAATGAGCCATGAAGACAGAAGCAAAGAAAATGTGATCAGAAGAAGCAGAATCATTTCCAAGGTCTTAAGGCAGCTCTCCCAAGTCACCGGGCACTTGAGGGGGAAGAGCACTGGAAGTTAACCAGATACTGAAAATAGCCTGAATAAACCGGAAGAGTCTCCCCCTTTCTGCCTCCTCCCTTCTGTTTTATCTGCTCTCGCGTTTAACCACCTGAGTGCCTTTGCAAAGGTGACGCTTTGCCCCGGGTGCCTCACAGATGTAACTGGCCGTGCTTATGGGCTGCAGCAAAGCTCGGGAGGCTCCCAGGAGCTGAGGAACTGACTTTCAGCAATCCCAGCTGATGGCACATTTTGGGGAGTTGTTCAGAGGGGCCACAAAGTGCCCTGAGAGCCAGCAAGGTCAACAAAAACGATTCCGTCTGTTTTTCCCCGATGTCTCGAACAGAACTGGAAAGTCCAGGAAGGATTTCAATCCTTGTAAATGCAAAGAGGAGCAAAACTGCCCAAGAAGTCAGGCTACAGTTGCTACAAGGTAAACTTTGGCCTGTGCCCATTAAAGATTCCTCTTGAGACTTGTGACTTGGAGTCCCAGAAACTCAAGATGCTCCAGCTGGAGCCATGGCCTGTGCTACAAGAAGACTTTTGAGAATGGGTGACAGCAGCGCATACAGCTTCCCTCCATCCTCTACGCTGAGTTTTGGGTTCAGAGAAACGTGTATTCAGTTCTCAGTGCTGGACTGGATCTTACCCAGCTGCAGAACAAATACTAGAGTGGGAAGTTACCTTCAAAGAGCGAGAACGGAGTGTCTGGAGTCCGGCACCCATGCTGGCCGTAGCTTAAACACCACTCTGCAAACTGGGAAAAGGGGAACAGAAATGTCCACATTTTGTTAGAAGCTGGATTTTAAAAATTACCACCCCCATCCGCAGGTCATCCCGTGGCAGAGCAAGGCTTGTGCACGATACTCCTGAACAGGGACCGCACTGATGAGGGGCTGCTGGAGCTGGGCAGATCTAGAAATGTGCTTACAAAGGCAGTGGCAGAAGGGGCAGACGTGAATCACCCCTCTCACCTTGCAGGCCCTGTACAGGTACTTCATGTCCTGGGTGAGGTTGTAGAGCGCGAGGAAGCCGTAGGCATTGCCGGCCGTGCCGTGGCACAGCCCGTAGCCCTTCTTCAGCAGCCCGTGCTGCCAGATGACCTCCGCACACTGCAGCGCGTCGCTCAGGTACTGCTCCTCCCTGAACACCTGTGCGGATAAGGACATTACTCTCTGGCTGAGGCAGCTTCCTCCGTGCCTGCAGCACCCCGGGAGAGCAGGTTAATTAGGAGCTCCTCTCCTATGGGGCCCTTAAGGCTCTTCTTTGCTGTCTGCTTTTTGAAAGTGATGACCAGTGTTGTAGGATGTTACTGAGTGCCCACCTGGCTCTCACCACCCACCACCTGTGACACAACACCCTCCAGGGATGGTGGGTGTTTTCAGAAATCAGTTCCCAAAAGCCTGATTTCCATTTTGCTCACCCCCATGGGGTGATTTCATTATGACAACTGTCCTGCTGTCTGGCAGGGGGTTCCCAAGGGTTTTCTCACTGCTCAGACTCCGTGCTCAGGGGTCCCCAAAGGCTCTTAGGATATCTAGTACCTTGTAGGCCTGAATGAGCATGTAGATAAGACCCGGTGCCCCATGGCACCAGTGCACGAGCAGGTCCCTTGTGTCATTGATGCATGGAGGGTAATTGCCTGAAGAGAACTTGAGCTGGCAGACGTAATCCACGCTGGGTTTGACTGTGTTGTGCAGCTTCACTTGGCTCACTCCGAGGCCAGGCTAAGAGAGGGAGGGTTAAATCCGTGAGAATTGCTATTCTGTGTCTCCATAAAAGGCCCAAGGGCTGCTTGAAAAGCACAAACAAGGCTGACTTGCAGCGTTCCTTCTTGCTCTTTGTATATGAAGCTGTTTCTCTGGGCTGGGCTTTTGCACTTCACAAAGACTTGCCTAGCACTGAAACTCAAAGTCCCCAGGCTGCTCTGTGTCCAGCGAGGCCTCACTGCCAGTCATACCCTAGTGTCCTCAGAAACGCTGCCCGGCCCTATGTGCCAGCCACCCCCAAAACAAAAAGAGGGCTTCTGAAGACGAGCAGCAAGCTCTGGGTAGGAGGTGAAGCCTTGAGAAACAAGATTAAGGCTGAATGCCAGGAAGAACCCCTACGAAAGTGGAGCTCCTCAGCTCCAGCCCAGTTGCAGGGTGAGATGCTGCCTTCGCACAGATGGTCTCAGGTAACTGCAAGGCAGCAATTTTACCACTGATCTCAGATGAAAGCAAAGGAGGGACTTCCAGCATCCTCCTCCAGTTACACCACTGCAGATGAGACCTGTGCAGTCCTGACTTCTGACCGACTGCAATAAGAACTCTAGTCTAACGGATCACGCCATTCCCAGGTTGGTAACTTGTAAACTAACCATTCATACTTGTGCTGTAAAACCATGGGAGGTAAAAGTTCCACTGTCGTCCTATGTGTCCCTCACTGCTTCCCCAAGACCTTCTGGGGCTGTTCCTCCCGTGTAAAAATGTGAAAAAACAGTATCAAGGCAAAGGGGCACAGCAGCTCCTAGCTCCTTGTCTCACAGTGGCTGCTACAGGCAGTGTAGACCTCAGCTGCCTTGTAAAAATAAAAAGTCCTACCCTTTAGTATTTGGATATAAACCCTGATCTGGAAGCCCAGGCACTTCCTCCTGTCCTACTCTGGCTTTCATCTCTTTCACCAGGCTTTCCGCATGGAGATTTTCACTCTGAAACGATGTGAAGTTGCTCCAGGTCACTCCCTCAGAAACGCTGCAGGATATCTGCTACATGTGGGAGCAATTCACAGTAATTAGCACAAGGAATGAGAGTTCGGAGCAGCTAGCCCAGACGGGGCTTTGCTCTGTGAAACTGCTGGTATAACACAGCTCCTGTCTGCCTAGGGATCTCCATGGAGGCAGGAAATCTAGCCTCATGGACGTGGAAAAAACCCTGGAAGGGGGAATGCATAACCCAATAAGGGACTGGCTTGCCATCACGCAGAGCCACTGCAGCTGTTTCCCCTCAAAGCAGCTGTCAAAGGTCCATCCCCTCCAGCTGCCTCTTACCTGCATGAGATAGTAATAAATCCCAGCCAAGCCGTGGGCTGCCCCTACGTAGTACTCCTGGTACCACTCGTACATGAGTGGGCTCTTGGTGGTGAAGTTCCTCCTTTTGGCCAAGTTCTCTCCTGAGGCCACGACTGCTTCGCAGACCTATAAAGAGCAACAGAGCTGGGTGAGGGGGAATGCCCCAGGAGCACCTCAGAGCCAGCACAGTGAGTATCCTAACAGGGAATGGAGCCCTGGGGTGCTGCTGATCCATACGTGCTGAGGGAAGACTGTAGATGAAGGAGTAAAACAGCTGCCAGTTCAGCCGTGTGTATAAGGATTACACAGAATCACAGAACACTTGAGGTTGGAAGGAACCTTTGGAGATCAACGCCCCTGCACAAACAGGGACACCTAAAGCATGTGGCACAGGCGCATGTCCAGGGGGGTTGTGACTACCCTCAGAGGAGACTACAACCTCTCTGGGCAGCCTATTCCAGGGCTCTGTCACTCTCACAGTCAAGAATTTTTCCCTCAAATTCAGACAAAACTTCCTGTGTTTCAGGTTGTGGCCACTGCCTTTTGTCCTCAGGCATCCAATGCCCTATCCCTTTGGAAAGATGGTACCAGCAGTGGGGATACGTGGACATGATTTTTAACTTCCTGCCAGAGCTGTAGCAAGTTTCTGTGCACCCAGCAATAAGCTGGGCAGGAAAAGACAGAGGGCTGGTTTAGCCTTTGCTTTTGAGGAGCCACAGTACCTGCTGAATGTGACTCTGCGGGATCTTCTCCTCCCCAAAGTGCTTGTTCACAAACAGCAACGCATAGAGGTAGCCCATTCGCCCGTAGAGCAGCTCATCCGGCACGCGGGGGTCGGCCTTGTACAGGTGGAGCAAGCTGCAGAAGAAAATGCGTATGGGTGGATCACAGGAGCAGCACACCCCATGCCACGTAACCAAGTAACTGCCAGCCCCTTGGAGCTGCCCCCTCACACAAGCAAGAGCTTCTGGCATGTTGCACATGGGGCTTATCGCCTGACTTACAGGGCACACTCTTCCCCATTTTGCTGCTCGTCACACCTCCAACAAGGCTACAAGTCCTTCCCTGTCAGAGCAGCGAGCAAGAGGCAGGGAGCAGACTGTTTTTAGCTTTATTCTACTGTTCATCCAAGGCAGAAGCCCAAAATAACACCAGCAGGAGCAGCTCCAAGGCTGTTTCCTTGGCTGCACCCACCGCAGTTTCACCCTGGGAGAGCTGTGTGTGCACGAAGACAGCAGAGCTGCTGTGGCAGCCCTTGCTCTGGGCAAAGGAAGGAGCGAGCAACTGCCTGGAGTGCGGAGGAGCCACAGGGGATGCTGGGCTCTGATTCCAGGGCAGGAAAACCTCTCTTGGCTCTGGATCCCAAGTGAGAAGAGATAGGAAAGGAGAGAGCGGTGTCACAGGGGGACAGCGCAAACGTCACGGGTGCAGCTGGCCTGCAGACTGCCTCTCTTACATATAAGGGGGCAAACTGAGGGCCCTGAAGGAAAGCCATGGCTCACAGAGCTATTAGCTCAGCTACAAAAAAATCTGAGTTTTGTGGTCAGAGGGAGAGTGAGGCAGTTGTACAGTGAGATGGGATTTTGCACGCCACTGACTCTCAAAGCAAACCCCTGACCCCCTGAATTGGTGGGAGATGGCAGGTTAGAGAGGGCTCCTTGAACATAGATCAGGTTTTCACAAACTCCTGGAAGACATGCTGAAATATTAAGTCTCTCTAGAGTATAAAGTACATTTATTGGTCATGAACTCATTTCAGCAAGAGCAAGTAGCCAAAAAAAGCAACTTCTGCCTCTTCCACTGCAAGGAGAACCTGGCTGATGAATTCTCTCCTCAGGCTCTTTTTCTGTCGTATGTTCAAGCTAACTGCTCTGGGAATTGGCTGGCAGTAGAGTAAGGACAGTATAACTTGCTTCAGGAAAGCCCTCTTTTTCTCTCCTCAGACTTGTGAAGACACCTGTTTTCTCAGCTCTGCCCTTATTATGACATTAGGTGGCAGTGCAGAATTAATCCTTTTTTCCCCTTCTGCCACAAAACTATTGACAGAACAGGAGAGATACTCCTGTATCTCAGGAGGGGAGAATTATAGCAAGAAAACATGAACTGGGGACTTCCTACAGCTTGGTTATAGCCCAACCACAAGTGGCCCGTACTGTTTGACACCTTAGTGCTCTGTCAACGAATATATAAATTCTAGTGAGCTTCACTGGGATCACTGGTAGATTAAGCAAATTACTGATTAACCTATCTTATTTCAAGAAGAAAGGAAGGAGTTCAGTCCCCTTGACTGGCTATCCCAGCATAAACAGAAAGTACTCTTAGTAAAGGCATGGAAACAAAGTGTTCAAATCTTATAGGTACCTCTGATTCCCAATTTTGTTTTTTTTTTTAACTGACATTATTAATCTTTTGCTGATGGCCATTCAGTGTCAATCAGAAGTTGCTGGGTTATGTCTTGCTAGTGTGCTGACCACACGTAACTGGAAGCCCTATCCAGGGCTGTTTCTCACCTTCTCAAATCTTCCTCCCCTAAGCAAGAAAAGCTTGCTGCTGCAATCTCTCCTTTTCCTAATTTTTCCCTTCCTCTGTCACCTCCTGATCTTATCATAGGGCTGCTTAGAAGTATTTACTTTTATTGGCTACTTAAAGCCAAAAAAAAAAAAAAAAAAAAAGCTGAAGAAAGGCAGGAAATAAAAATAAATGAATTATAACCAATTGCATTTAGCACTTGAAAGGGCACTCAATCATAGGTTTAATTCAAAATCAACTACCAAGTAATAAAAGGAAGACAGCAATCAAATTCTTTTAATAATCCTGTCCCATCTCTTGTTTTCATCAAAGCGCCTGTTAAAACTAAATTTAAAGGCTCTTAAAAGAATCCCAAGGCCCAGATTGTAGTTTTTGTTTGGTCGGTTTTGTTTGTTCTTTAATTTTGGCAATACTTTTTTTTCCCCTGTGTTTCACAGACTGTTGTGGCTCCTTATTTTTCTGAATAACTTCTCAGTTGAAAACACCATCTTAAAAATAGACTTGGTCCCCTACCCTGGTCCCAGCCAGCAGGCTGCCAGACAGGAGCATTAGGCTTTTTCTCCAGGCCCACACAAATGTGTACCGCTTTGTTCAGTCACAGGATTCTCTCTTTTGAATTTGGGATTGGAGGGGAGGGACGAGTAAAAGGCTGGACTAACTCGAGGAGCAGGAGGAACATGGGGTGGAAGCCGTAACGGGTCCGTTACCGAGTGATGCAGTCCTCGGCCTGCTTGGGGTTCTGCAGCTTGTGGTAGATGACAGCAGCCACTGCCAAAGGCCCGGCATCTCCGCACAGGAACGNACAGGAGCAGTAGGCTTTTTCTCCAGGGCCACACAAATGTGTACCACTTTGTTCAGTCACGGGATTCTCTCTTTTGAACCAGGGTGTGGCAAAACGAATTTGGGATTGGAGGGGAGGGACGAGTAAAAGGCTGGACTAACTCGAGGAGCAGGAGGAACATGGGGTGGAAGCCGTAACGGGTCCGTTACCGAGTGATGCAGTCCTCGGCCTGCTTGGGGTTCTGCAGCTTGTGGTAGATGACAGCAGCCACTGCCAAAGGCCCGGCATCTCCGCACAGGAACGTGATGGATCGTCTGCTCAGGCAGCTCAGGCTCTTCTTCACGTACTCGTGGGCCGCCTGCAGGTAGGCCGGGTCTCCATACACATCGTGCAGGTGCAAGTACAGCAAGGCAATGCCTGCAAAGGAATGCAAAGATTGCAACCAGGAGAGAAGTTTAACTGTTTTGTCCTTTCTACTAAACATGGTGCCTGTTTGAACAAATCTAGAAGCCACATCTAAGTCTCATGTGGGACATGTACCACTTAGGAAGGTTTCTCGGCCGCGTGTAGAGGCACAACCCAGAGCTGCAGCCTCCACAGCTGCTTTTCCTGCTCTGGGACTTGCTGTATTTGGTGCTGCTGATAAGCAGGTTGCAGGGCAAGGTGGGCAGCGGGGCCTGGCCCACGTGCTCCAGGGGCACCACAGAGCCCCTGCTCAAACACAGGCTGTAATCCTAGGGGCAGGAGAGTCAACGATGGGGCCCAGGAAGCCCGCCTGGAACTAAANGTGGGCAGCAGGACCTGGCTCACGTGCTCCAGGGGCACCGCAGAGCTGCTCAAGCACAGGCTGTAATCCTAGGGGCAGGAGAGTCAACGATGGGGCCCAGGAAGCCCGCCTGGAACTAAAACCTGTACCTGCAACTTTGTTAAACAGTAAAAAGCAACAGGGAGTAGTGCTGAGGCTTTAGTGGGTCTTGAGCCCTTTCCCCATGGCAGAAGTGGAGGGTTGGGCTGCTTGGACCAGGTGAGGAAAAGCAGCATCCTGGAGGCACCTGGTTCCTCTCCTCCCTCCTACTGGGAAGCAGCAGCCAGGCAGCTGTAACCCTCTAGACCCTGAGACTGCGGAGCAGGTCCCAGACCTACCTCAAGGAGAGGAGCCTCCTCGGAGAGAAGGGGCTGCTGGACTCCCCCATCCTGCCACACGCTGCTTACGAGCAGCCTTGTGAGAAACATGGGCAGCTGCCTGGAAGGCTGGAAAACGCTCCCTGGTCCCCTTTGATCTTCTCTGTGTGACATCCAGCTACAGGGACAACGCTGACTACTACTAGGAGGTAGCATCAGCAGCTGCCCTCTGACTCTGCCCTGCCTTCATCCTGCTCTTGAAGCTTTAATATGTAACTGAGGAGTTTCCAGCACGTCCTCGTGCTTGCCCCATTGGAAACACCCTGGTGATTTATCCTCAAACATGTGTTAGGGAAGCTACTGGCCTGCATCATTGCTAGAAAAGCTCATCTGCCCTTACGAGAAGCTTTCTAAGATGACAAGTCCTGTGTTTTAGCCTAAATTATTAAAGCCAATCTCTGCAAATTTTCATGCTATAAGAGAAAAAGAAATGGTGAGGGGGAGAAAGAAAAGCATAGTTCAAAATTATTTTTCATGCTACCAAGGACAGTTTTAAATTTAGATCACTTCCTCATTTTGCATGGGTAATCTCCAAAGCTTTGTGCTGCAGACAATTCAATTTCACATGTATATTAAGGGCAAATTTCTATTTCCTGCTGCAGTTAATAACCTTGTCCCTCTCCCTGAGCAGACAAGTGTTAGTGTTTCCAGAGAGCATCTCGGATGTCTGGTCCCATCACTCAGGTTTTTAAGGATGGGGACATGAAGCTCTTTAAAAGGCAACCCGTCTTTTCCAGCTAGCAAATGTCAAGTGACTCTCTGGATTCATTTAGCACCTAGCACAACCTCCAGACTTCTAATAGGTCTGGTACCTGGAGAGTGCAAGCTGTGCTCAGGCAGCTACCTGCTTTAATAGCCCACTTTTTGCTCTGCAAGTAGCTTCAGGTCCCACTGCCACCCTAATTACGTAGGTAACTACTGTGTCAAGGCTACAGCTAGAAGGGAATTCTATGGATGTAAAGGCTGCAGTACTATTTTCTTCAATGTCGTCTTTGCCATGTGGCTTTTAAAACATCTTTCACCCTCTTTATCCCCAGGCCCAAGCATTCTGTGACAGAGGCCCTTTTGGCAAAGTCTCCAAGAATTCTCCCAACAGACGGAAATGAGTCCCCTTTTTCCCTTCCTCCTTGAAAAAAAAAGAGAAAAAGGCTGCCTAGGCTCATGTGCTGGAGACTGCACCTGACAGCATCTGATGGTCCAGGCTACCGTGAATGTGTGTGTTAAGAGACAGTTCATCCTTCAGCAGGGCTCTGCTGACTGCAGGTGCTGTCCTGGTGTGCAGGAGGCCAATGCAATGCAGTGCTGATGCCTGATATACCTGCTAACTGTAGGGCATCATCCTTTTTTTTTTTTTTTTTTTTTTTTAAGTCTCAGCATCTCTCTTCTCTCCCCATTGCACATGGGGAGTGTTGTGCTTGTAGGGGGTGCCTTAATGGGTTAGAGAAGCTTCTTTTGAGGGATACATAGAAGCAGACTTAAACACAGACAGCTGAAATGGAACTATGTACCTGGCTGAAGCAGACAATTAATCTTGCTGTCTGACTGTCATGCTGACTTCAGCAACCACTCTCCCTCAGAGCAGAGTGCACTAAAGCTGCCAGACAGGTTCTTGCAGGAGAGCTAAGGCACTGCAGTTGGCTTAAAAGTAAAGGTGTGCCTTAACTTCCCTTCTGGTGCCATGCTGGGGCTTGTGCTTCGTGTTGGATTGTGCTTCCCTTGCAAGAAGTTCTGCTAGTGAGAACACAGCAGTGGGAACGAAAGCTTCTCTTTCCTGGTGTAGGAATATGGAGTGTCAGCTCACGCACAAACGAGTGCAGAAGGGGAGCTGAATGGAATGCAAGGGGGATGTATCATCCCGTGTTTCAAAACTAGAATGTGACATTAGGTCTTACTGCAACTCTCTTCCCTAGCGTGGTGTGGGACAGGGGGCATTTCTCAGGCTGTCTTAGCTTCTCCAGATATAAAACCGGGGTAACAAGGCTCCTTTTGTGGAAAAGCGCCAAAAAAAATTGTTCTGTAAAAATGCAGAACAAAGCCCTGTCCAAAGCAAAACTACTTATATCACCAAAAATCTGGGGGTGGTTTGGGCTAGAAGGGTCCTCTTGATCCAAGCCCCCCTCAACACAATGCCAGCTTCAAATTTGCATCTGATTGCTCAGAGCTTTGTGCAGGAATATCTCCAAGAAGGCAATTTCACAAAAACAACCCACTAGGCACTTGGCAGGAATGTGGCTTGCATGGATATGCGGATGACACAGGGCATTTCTCCCTCACTGAATGCAGCCTCTGTTCCTCTTGCTCTGTGGGTATTATTTGAGGATTTTTGTTCTTCTCAAGAGAAACTGAGGCGCGAGTCCTGAGGTTTGAGCCTTGAGGCTAAAACTAAGATATCACACTACAGCAATCTGAAGATGTTTGATCAGAAGATTTCTTGTGTAGGGTCAGAATTTCTATCCATTGTTAAATAGCTTCTCTCCCACCTGATGTGCCTTCTGAGGAGTCCTCTTGAAAGGCAGCTCAGCCCTACTCCTCCTCACTCACTAGCCACAAGCTCTGAGGTAGGACAGGCCACCTGCACTTGCTGGTTTGCATTGGAAGACCTCAAGCTCTGCAAGCTTGTTGTAGTGCTAGAGAAGGGAATGTCTGCATGGAAAACTAACTGCAGACAGAACAGAGAGGAATACGGAACATTCCTTCATATAACATTTTGCATAGAAGATCACCTCATCAGGCAGCAGACTTGGGACTTAGTTCTGCTGTCAGCCTAAGAAGTGACAGCAGTGAAATCAGATAGACTTTCATTTGCTTTGCACCGCCTGAGCTTCCACTCTAAAATCTTTGCAGTAAGGCCTTTCACACTATGAGAAATATCAACACGTGTGTACTCTTAGGCATCCTCATGTTAATCTATTTGAAAATGTATCAGACACTTGTATTTCTGCCAGGATTTGAACTGTTTCTGATTCAGAACGAGCTTATGGCAGTTTACCTTCCCTCAGTCAATGTTTTGATACAAGTAAAACGGATTTAAACCACAAAGGCTTTCACAGGAGTCTAGTTAAATTGATTAAAAGACAAAACAGAACACAAGAGCTGAGCCTGGTCTATACCCAAGTGTGTACCAGGCTTGGCCTACAGAGTTCCGATGTCTGTGGGAAACTTGAGTGAGAGTGTAACAAGCTGTTTCAAATGCGCTTTTGGGGAATTCAGCTTTCCACTGGATAATTTTGATCCAAAGTGTGTTTTTGCTGCCTCTGAGCTAAAAACCTAAGTCCTTCTCTCCTTCTGCTCCAACTTTCTGTGCCAAGAAGCTGTGGCTTCCCTGGCACAAATACAGGACAGGGAAACAGGGCTCTTGAGTGCATTGGGAAAAAGAAGCGGGTGCAGAAGTAAAATGCCAACGTATGCTGTACATTACTGAAGGTAACATGGTATGCTCGAGTATTTTACATTTCATGAAGAGCTCATGCTAAGAGAGTGCATTTCAAACCCCTCTTATGAGCAGCCACAGGAGTGTGGGTTCATTTCAGACTGCTGGGCAATGATTTACACGAGAAGATACTCAACAAGCCTTTTCTACACAAGCAATTAAGGGAAAAAGCTGCTGTCCTGGCCCAATTAATTTCTTCTCTGGAAACCACACTGAATAAATTAATACAGCTAGGATTAGAAGGGAGGTGACAAGGATACAGTGTAATATCTGCAAACTCCACTTCTCTGGCTGTGACCTGCAGGAAACTGTTCCATGAGCTTATTTCAGTCCTGTTGGCCAGGGTGAGAAGGCTGAGCGCACAGTAAAATGTGATCCCCAGAGAGAAGAGAGGAATCAATCCCTCTGGATTTGGATTCTCAGAGTACTCCTAAGAGCAGCTAGTTGCTGTGCTTTCCCCGAATTCTTCTGGACAGAGGTAGGCTCTGCTGCCACCACAAGCAGCATCTTCATGTCGGAAGAGCAGCTTCGTGCAGGGAGTGCCTCTCAACCCAGGGGATCACACAGAGGATCCAACCCATCTCCCAAGCTGGGATCAGCCAGCACTGAGCAGAAATGCATCAACTCAGAGGCAGCAGCACTGCAGCGCTGCTAGGCAGCGAGTGAAGACTCCCACGCAGGGACTGTGTGCTGGCAACCTGGTATTTCTTGTGAAGCTGCTCTCTGGGCTGCTGTCAGGGCCTCAGTCTGCCTTACAAAAGCCTTTAAGCAGGCATTGCTGGCACTGCTCTCACGCTAAGAAGCAACATTAGCCTAGCATCAACACAGTGGACACATTTCTCCTGAAAAAAATGTGGCACCAAATACAAGCCAGCCATGCACAGGTCACAGTGTAGGAAATTATGACTTGAACTTGCAGTGTATAGTGACCAAAAAGAATAAAAAACACCACGTGAAGAAGAAAAAGCACGGAGTGACAGCCAGGACAGGCCAAGATCATGAGTGCATTAAGTTGGCAGCCAAATATCTTGCAGCAGTCGCGAGGTTGCCTGTGTCTCCTTAGAGTCTGCCACGTGCAAAGAGAAGTGGCCGAAAAAGCACCCAGCAAGAGGCAGAGATGGTGAGGCAAAGAATGGCAAGTAAGGACTAGCTCCAGAGGTTGGCAACTGGGGAGGCAGAGCATGTTCCCAAGGCAGGGGAAAAAAAAAAAAAAAGCTGAAGATGCAGGATGAAGGGAAAAAAAATGCTCTGGAACCTTCTTGCAGAAAAGTTAGTGTAAGAAAGGGTTCTGCCCTTGGTTTATACCTGCATCTGTGCCAGTGCTGTGCTGTCCACCATCCCCATATGCATAGGCCTGGATGCGGCAGCAGCTCCTCAGGGCTCATTTGCTCCCAGCCAGCAGCATTTCAACCCTTGCGCTTCACCCCGCGCAGAAGTTTGGCTCCACAAACCCAGAGGAGGCCCAAACCCACCCTGCAACCCCACTGCCAGGGATGGGGAGCCCCAGGAAACCACGTCCTTGGTTCAACGCGCTGGGAGCCTTGCAGAAACGCGCAGCGCTCCCCGAGCGGACGCGGGCGCCCTACCTGTCCAGCCCGTGTAGGCCGTGCCGTCGCGGGGGTCCGCGGACTTCAGCCCCCTCTCCACCTGCTGCAGCAGCTCCCGGATTTTGTTGTTCAGGCGCTGCGTGAACTCGGGCGTCAGCTGCGGGGGACACCAAAGCGTGAGTCCTGCCGGCCCTGCTGCCCGGCGAGGCCCGCGCCCTCCTTCCAGGGGAAACCGGTGGATCTGAGCGCGCGGGTGCGCTCGTTGCTCGCGCTTTACCTCAGGCAACGCTCGGCGGGGCTCCCGCCCGCCCCGGCCGCACTCACCCGCCCCGCGGGGTCGAAGTAGCCCGTGGCCAGCGACTTGTCGTAGTCGGCGAAGGGGTTGGGCAGGGCCCGCTGCGCCATCATGGTGCTGCCGCCTCCGGTGCTGGTGCTGGTGCGGCCGCGGCCCGCTCCGCCCCGCTCCGCCCCCCGCGCCTCGCCCCGCCCCGCGCCGCCTCCAGCCGCCTTAAACCGGCCCGAAGCGGCGCGCGGCGCTGTCCGTGTGGAGACGGGCGCGTTACCGGACGGAGCGGGGAGCTGGGCTGCCCCGTTCACGCGTGGGGACAGCTGTCCCCTGACAGGGAGGCTGATTTTTTTTTTTCCTGTGTGTATCTGTTTCTTGCAGTTTATAAAATCGGGGCCCTAAGGAATTGGGGGCGGGAGGTGGTGGGAGTTGAGCAGAGGGGAGGTGCTCTCAGGGCTGTGGCGGCTTTGAGCCGTGTGGCCTTGCCTTGCGGTGCTCCCCGAGGGAGGAAGGCACGGTGTGAGGCTCCTGTGTTCGGGTTGGAGCTCTGGAACCATGAAAAGCAAAAAAAAAAAAAAAAAAAAAAAAATTAAGTTTGTGTCCAAATTCACAGCAATGTTTTCTGTGTGCAGGCCAAAATGAAGTCCCCGGCCTCCTTACCGCAGGCACAGTGTGACATTAACTCCCTGCATAACACAAAGCTTGAGAAAGGTTTTTTTACTCTTGATTTCCACCGGAATTCTTTAGGTGTCCCTGCTTGAGCAGGGGTGTTGGACTAGATAATCTCCAGAGGTCCCTTCCAACCTCAACCCCTCTGTGATTCTTTGAATTTTTTTTTTTTTTTCCTCCCATCCTAAAGTCACCTCAAGCTAAAGGTCCTTCTGTCCTGTCCTGTCCGTAGTCCTGCTTCCCAGCAAAGGATTATGTTTTGTGGGGTTGTCACTGCCTGGGTAAGTCAGGAGTGTTGTGCTGAGGCTGTCACCTCAGGCCCAGGTAAGTGAGCTGTGAGTGTTGCCTAATAATCTACCTGTGCAGAATAGGCAGTGAAATATGGAAATAAATGAGAGGGAAGTGCTCCCATGTAATTGATTTGCCCAGGTTGGCTGTCTCATCGCAGAGTTAGCCCTGGAAAAGTCTGTTTCTGAAGTGGCATCAGCATCAACCAAAGGACAAATCTTCACTGGGTCTTAGCAGCATCTGGCGCTGTGGCTCTGGCAGGTGGTGGTCCCTACTAGATAGGTGGGTACCCGTGAGCCCTAGGGTTGTTGGGTGCTCCTGAGAATTGCAGAGCTGCCCTTTCTGCCTTAGCCACTGTGTGCCGTGTGTGGCCACGTTCTCTTGTCTATCTCCCTCTCTCCACTTTTTGTTCCTTTTTTGTGTTGGTTCCTTTGTGTTTGAGCTTCAGCAGACCAAAAGCCTGAAGCTTCCCACCTGTAGCCATTTGCCTTTCCTACGGATTATTTATTTAGCGGTATCATGGCTAAAGTTGCTACATGTTTAGGCTTGATGTCTAAATTGTCCTATAGGTATACCAATGATCAAAGGCAAAAATATCATTTTCTCACTTTAAAATAAGTTACAGATATTGGATGTTTTTTCAGTAGCATGTATTATGTAGCATAGTATACCATTTTATAGTATTGTACGTAGCACTGTGTATAATACAATAATAGAAACATCGCTGTTCCTTCATATTAGAGTCATGGCTCAGTGCGTTTGATCTAAGTAAAAGCTCAAAGTTATGTTACAAGGTTGAAAACAGGGTGCTAGTCTGAAGCTAAATAGAGGTTTTTTTGCAAGTAAGACAGATGCTGTCTTTAGCATTATGGTATTTTTTTTTCATTTTAAAGGACATCTAGAAGAGGGGAGGAAGCATATCTCAATGGATCTTTTTTTCCTCCAGTTCACAGAATGATTTCAAATTGCACTGCCATTGTAGCAGCTTCTGCAAGGGGATCAATGTCTGAGTATTGGCCGCACAAGCTGAACTAAGCAAGTTGGCTGTATTGACAGTGTATCTGGGGCACACCTATATCCTGCTGATGGTTGCTGTAGCTAAATGTTAAGCAACATCTTCCAGGAAAAGCAGTGCTGACTCTAAACACACACAGTTATGGGCCTTGAGCTACCTATTCCTGTTCAGGAAAGATATTTCTGAGATAATAGGTGGTTTGTGAAAACATCAGCTCAGGGCTTAGTATCAGCCAAAAGAAAGTTGGTTGTTACTAGGAATACTATTAGATGTGTCTATGTCTCCCTTGTATCTTAAGGACTGTGTTTGGTTCTGATTTCTTCTTCTCAGAGTGTAGCAAACTAGAAGGGGTGCAAAGAGCAGAACAAAAAAAAAGGGTGATGAACTATGTGGAGGAGTTTCTGTAAAAGGATTGACTAGGCAGGCTAGGCTCTTCAGAGTGGAGAGGAGATAGCTAAAAAGGGCTCTGTTAGACATCTGTTCAGTCTCAGGCAGTATCACAGATGTCAACGGGAAGCCACAGTGGCACACTGGCTCTTCTAATATCAAAGCTAACAGGTATCAGACATTCAAAGTTGAAGGAGATTTTCAGTGCGGTTAAGCTGTGACATCTCTGGACACTGGGGTCCAGAGTACTAGTCTTAATGGATTCAGAAATCCATTAGATTAGCGAATGGAAGAAAGGTCCATCAGGGTTGCAGAGTAAAAGATAGCAGTGTGCCTGGCAATTCTGCAGTGAGCTGCCTCCATGCTGGCAGCAATGGCATCTCACTTCAACTACTGAACTACTAAGCACATCCTTAACTGCAGTGTAGGCACACCAAGTGTTGCGGTGGCTTTACTTGCTCTTTGGGGACTCAGCCACTAGATGCCCCTGTGGCATAAGCAGGAAAGCAGAGCGGACTTGTGCTGCCCTGGTACAGGGAAAGCGTCTGGAAGCTGCTTAATGGGCGTGCGTGGTTCTGTTCCCTGGTATGTAACTTGAACGAGGTCTGCCTCCATCTTCTGTTGGTTGAGCTCTCTGGAGACTGCTGCAGTTCTCTGGCATGTTGTCATTCTTCCTCTGTTGGGTCAGAAGCTATCAGCTCCCAGGACATCCCCCATCTGATGATGAGAATCCATCTTTCCTCAGCAGAGGAAAGGGAGTTTGGAGGGCAGGCTTGACAGAAGAGGAGGTCAGTTAGGGCTGTATGAAGCATGAGCAAAGAAAACAAAGTAGAAAGCTGCTGCAGGCAGGATCAAGGACTTTTTTTTTTTTTTGTGGTGAGGTCAGTGGAAAGTACATCTGAAGACCGTGGGGTTTTTGACACTCTAATACACTTCCATCCCTGGACAGGGCTGACATCAGCCCAGACTTCTTTTGCTATTCTGTAATTGCTTAAGCAGTTCTGCTTACAGCACTTGCATCTTTAATGCCACCTTTAAAGTTTAATGCCAGGACTGGTCAGGGTCACGAATGAAAGTGTAGCATGGGTATGGGCAATTGCTCAGCCTGACTCGGTATTTGACATCTGTCTGCCCCTGGATTCACCTTTGCACGTCTATGGGATGAGCAGTACACAAGCGTGACTGTTGGCCTGTTTGCTTAGCTCTGCGAACGGTTTGGGATGACTGAGCAATAAAGCTGGGTTTGACAGGAGATCTAAGCACTTTGCGTGGCACTGAAAGGACTTGGCTGTTTCATTTGGTGCCTACAAAAACTATTCTTTGTAAGGGAAGCTTCTGTTGCTTCAGGGTATGCAAATGTTTTTGGATGCTGCTGGGTGTTTTGTTCTTAAATTTCAAACTGGAATGGCTGTCAGTGGCCTTGGGACATGCAGGCAACACTGCAGAGTCTGCTGTGATCCAGCAGTGCTTTGGTGCCTGTGCTGGTGTCTCGGTGCTTGTTCTTCACATCCACCACTATGGTAAAAGGTTTGCCTAGACTTGACTTGGTAGGTAAATGTGCGGTATGAAGTTTCAGGTTTGCCTCTGTAATAAGTTTTCCATAACTCCTGTTTCTTAGAGTGCTGGACACTATGTTTCTTGGAGGATCAATCATTCTGGATTTGCTCTTGAGCCATCTTTTTCTGGATAATGTCTTGACAGGAATGAAGCCGTGCAGCTTGTCAACTGTCCTCTGCCCTTAATGGGGTTGCTGCTGAGGTGAGGTGACTCTTGTGTCCCTACCATAATCTAAGGAGGTTGTAGCTGGCTCTGAGGGTGAACTCCTTCAGCGCTTCTCAACTGCAAGAAAACTAAGTGGAGATTTGTCCATTTTGTGACTATTTGTAGCCAGCATTTTCAAACTTAAGAGCCAAAAGGATTTTAACTGGTGAACAAGGAGGGATTCCCATTCTGGTGCAAACAAGTCAGGGCAGGTAGTATATAGTTGTTGTCCCACAGCTGGGAGTTTGGCTTTGGTAATATCTGTGGCTCAATTTCAGCCCCCAAATGTCCCTCAGAATCAGCATCCCTAGAAGCCTTTGTGTAGGGCTGTGCGGTGCCCTGTGCCTGCAGGTGCCCTTTTCACCTCTTTTCTCCTACAGCTGGGTCAGTGGCACAGCTACAAGAGGTAGGAATTTCATAGCATCACCTACCACAGTCTCTGCACTGCTAACAGCTGTAACTAAGTCTCAGTATGCAGCAGAAGTCCTGAGATAGGATCTAAATAAATGATTTTAAATTCCACCCCTGTGTCTATACATAATAAGACCATTTCAATTGATTTCCTATAGATTTTTGTCTACTGTGTGATTCTGTAGAAGTGAATAAGCCATGAACTTTGCCAGTCTCTTTTTCTTGTTGTTCAGGTGTTCACAATAGTTCACTCGTTGCAAAGATTTCTACAGTGTTTTGGTGTGCCTCAAATGCAGACTGTTTCATGAAGTAAAGCTGTGGTTAGAATCACATTGAATGTAGAGGCAGTCCTTTCGGACACAACTGTGGTGACAGTTTTGTCTGAGCTGGGAGTTTAAGGTAGGTATAAGACAGGCATGCTAAAAACAGTGGTAACTCGTTGCGACTGTTTCTCCACGGCTCCTTTTCTTGTGGCTGTGCTGCTAGGCTTGATGCTGTTACATGCACCACTACCACATGTGCTCAGCAAAAGGGGAAAAGCACTCACGTTTTTTTGTGACCTCTGTAAAGCTCTTCTGGAGTTTCTTGCTTTCCTTGTCTTCTTAATATATGTATTTTGCAGTGTTTTGGCTTCAGTTTTCTTTTTTTTAAAGCAGAGACATTGAGAGTTGAACATATTTTCCTTTTTAAAGCAGAGACATTGAGAGTTGCAAATATTTTGTCAAATGCTGCTGCTGCTCAGCCATAGTGGCTCTATTCTTGCTCCATTCTCAACCTTGTGGCTTCCCATCTTGCAACTCCGGTATTTACTCTCGGTTCACTTTCTTGTGACTTCTCTTATGATGCCAATGAAAGGGAGAGAAACACCTGGTTCATAGGTGCACAAGTTATATTTAGAAAGGGGAGTATATGTCTGAAGATCCTGCTTGTCTAGCATTCTTCTCTGAAATCAGCCCATGTTTGATGTCTGCATCCTTTTCAAAGTCCTTCCACAGTGGTGTACAGTGCAAGGAGTAACCCTGTACTTAAGGAAGTAAATGCATGGGAGGTCCTTGAATTTAAGGGGCAGCAATGTGCAGATGTTTAGCACTGAAGATGTGTACCACTCTACAGATTATCTTATACTTGTCTAAATTGCTTGATGTTGCCTCTGTTCTGAAAGATTTAAGCTACATTGACATGGTCCTTTGCAGGCAGGCCCATCCAGGAGGCTGGAGAAAAAGCAAGTCCCAAAAAACCTCTTTCATGCTGCATCTGTTGGCAGCAACGCTGTGCTCAAGACATGAAGGTCAGAGGCTTCTCTTTATCTTGTGCTATGTGGATTTTGAACCCAGGCGAAGCAACTGTGACTCTGCCTGCACAGAGCTACGTGGACTTGCACCGGATGATACAGATATGGCTTTAGTGCCTGCTTATCCCTCGGAGTTGGAGCAATATGATGGAAATTTCCCATATGTTTTGTTTAACCCATGTAGAGGATGGAAGAAGAGGGTATGAAACAGCATAGCATTTCTAGTGTGGAGAGGCTGAAAACTAATGATTGTCAAAGGCTAAAGAATTCCTTGTAATTTTTGCTCTTTGGAGAGGTATACACTGTTGCACTGTGTTTTTTGAGGGGAAGAAGGGGTACGAACAGAGCGTGAAATTCATCTTGGTTTCCCTCATGACCCTTTGCAAAGTGGAAACTGTATATATTGGCTGTCTGGATGGAAGGAAATGCTATTAAGGACCTTTTGTTTTCGGAATGGATGCTATCACAAAGGAAGGAACATAGTAGTTTGAAGCCGAGATTTACTGTGCGAAGTGTGTCCTCGAGCCCATTTTCCTGGCAAAGAAGGATCAACTGCAGAGGGCAGTCTGGGCCAAGCTACAGGCTGGGATTTGCCTCATAGGAGGTCATGGATTGGTACTTGAATACCACTTCCAGGTTGCTCTCAAAATATTTTGAATTCTTTTCCCTCCGTGGGTTTTGCTACTGAAACAGCAGTCTCTTCTCCTCCCAACCAGTTCATGCATCTTGTATGTGCTAAATTGAAGTGTGTCTGTTGTAGGAAGCTTGTAGTAAGATGGTGGTAATAGAGAACAGGAAGCATTCGAAGTGTGCCAGCACTGCTGTTGGAGCTACTGCATTGCATAGGTAAACATGCTGGGAGAAAAGTTTGTACGTTGCCAGGATGAGGCATGGTGTTAAAGCTCAGGGAAGAGGAGAGCTGAGGCAACCCCAGAAATTGAGATGGACAAGGGGGTTGAGCCTCTTGAAGTCAGTGGAGTGAAAGTAGTTTGAGTCTTTTCCAAAGTCATGCCAGCTCTGGCTCAGGACCAATTTCTCCTGCTGTTGCTGTTGGAAATCAGACCCATGCTGCCCAAAACATGCTTCCAAATTCTTCAGAGCACACTCCTGCGGGTGTCACAGCTGCAAGGGGATTGCTAGGGGAGGAGGGAGAGAATTAGATTGTCTGGAAAGGTTAAATGTGATTTTTTGGAGTGCATGACTGGCTGACTCGCTGCCTGGAATAGGAAAGAGGGAACATTGTGTAAAGCGTTCTTGCAGCTTTGCAGCTGAGATCCCCTAACAACACTTCCATCCGTCCTACCCACCAGCTAATACACTGTTTCCACCACATCATTCCTAAATAACATGCCTAATTAAAGCAGTGCTTTCTGTTGCTGAGTTTTCTTCCTTTTCTGAAGCAGACAATGCAAAGTTCAGACAGGAGCGAGCTGTATCCCAGCTACCTGTGGTGCTTCTGCACTGCTTGGAGCTTCCAGCAGCACTTCCTGACAAAGCAGTCTCTTGATAAGCTTGTACCTATGTCCCTGTTTACAGAGTTCTTTTTTTTTTTTTTTTTTTTTTTTTTTTTTTTTTTTTTATTTTTTTTTTTTTTTTTCTTCTCCCCTGCAGTCACACTTAAGATACTTCAGATGCTACCACTTCAGTCAGTCACCTCTTCTCTTGTGTCAGCTTTGATATGTCAACCTTGGTGGCGCCGTTCTGTAGACCGAGACTCGTGCAATAAGGGATGCCTCTGATTTCTGGGCAGCTGTCCAAGCTGGAGAATACCCCAAGGTTATATTTGTAAGAAGCTTGTGTTAGGTGGGGGGATGCAGCAATACGGAGTTGTTCAGAAAAAGCAGCACTTCAAAGTATTTTTGTTCCATAACTGAACAACTGTGGGCTAGATTTAAGTGAGAATTTCACTGAGAAAATATCAGCTTGTCGTGGACAGTAAATGCCAGTGATCTTTGATAGCTCACTGTGTGGATACCTGCTTTTCAGGTGTGCCCAGTTCTGAGAGGTCCTGATTCTTCAGGCTTTATATCTTCCCTTGAATTAGGAATTGCAAATTGAGGGTATTCCTGATCATGTGGCTTCATAAGGCAGCTGCTGTTCTTTGCTGTGATTTCCAAAGTATGTGCTGTTTTGAGATCTCCTTTGCCAGAGGAATGAAATGAAAACTTTCCAGTGTCCTTAGCTGTGGTAGGCTTTATCATATTAGCTCAGTCTTACTGTGCTGTGAGAGTTCAATTCCTTTGGTCATAACATATCAGAGTGAAGTGGAAATAAATGAGTAAAGCTGATTTTGCTGATTTTACCTATGGCAATGGATAAATACAAAGCACTGTGGTGTATTTGAATGACTTAGATATGTACAGATAAATTAATATGCTACCTTTATACTGCTCACCTCTATATTTAGACTACTCATTTTACTAATATCTGATAATACTCTTGTCACATCTGTACAAGTAGTTAACTATCCTAGCACTCAAGTCTGTGGTAAGACCACTCCACTGAAATATGCCTCAATAGCTAATTAAAGAGAAAAAGTATATTTGATATACTCAGGCACTAGCTTTGCCTCTTGTGGGGTTGAGAAATAAGAAAATGATGGCCCCATGAGAAAATAGCCCCCACTCACAGGCACAGACCCTCTTTAAGCTAACTAATCTTTGTGGGAGAACCCTATTTCTGTGGCTTCTCTAGCGAAATTGCTAAAGAAAAGAGATGTTTGGTGAGGGGCAAGTAGAGCAGTAGATGTTGCTGGTTACAAAGCTTTATGGAGTGCCTCATGCCTGTGAAGCACAACACAGTCTTAAAATTAACTCAGTCTCCCACTTGTAGCATTTCCTCACTTATAAAAATGCCTGCTGAGTAGGTGATGTTGGAATTCTTTGGTTGAAGTCCTGAATGCTTACTTGAGAGCATCAATTACATTTTTCAAACCTCTTCCATCTCCTGCCCTAAACACCATTTTCTAGTCTGTTTAAAAAAAAAACTCTCTTCTTCCTTCCCCAGCTCCCCAGCTAAATAGTCTTATAAGATTATATAGTAAGAGTATGTTGTCCTATGTGAAGAGCTGCCCCCTCACTCAGGCATGTGTCTGCATATCTATGTGAATGCTTTCCTGCACAAAACTGTACATTGTCTGAAGCTTTTTATCCTTTTTTTTTTTTTTCTTTTCAGAGTAATCACAAGAAGTGAAGGAAAAAAAAAGTAGGTGTGAGGAGGAAAAAAAAAGTAAACAAATTTTGCAAGTCCTTCCAATATGGGGTACCAAGCATGAAGCAACCAGTAAAATGCTGTTTGTTTAGGGATGCTGTATATGTGATAGGTGGCCAAGGCCATGTTAAGTTAACTCCTCTAAAATGTTAACTTCTGCTTCCACCAAAACCAGGAACAACCAGTACAGTGCAGTCTGGTGCTCACGGATAAGATACTAGGCTGGGAAGAAATTCTATGTGTCTCATTTTCACGGTAAATAAGCCTAACACTGAATCTTGAGCAAATGCAACTAATCTTGCATTGTAAGGTCATGTTATTTTTAAACTGTAAAGAATACGTAGTGTGGGCAAGAGAGTTTGTGTAGTCTTTTTGATGTGTTTTTCTTTCATAAAGCTGGTCTGGCCTTTTTAGTGATCTCCGGGAGTAAGCCAGTGGACTGTTTGAGCCTCTAGAATCACAAGGGAAAAGGGCTGATTCCTAATCCTGGCTCTGCTTTGTAAAAAACAAAACACATTCTTTTTATGAAATGTCAGGGAATAAGAAACCTTGCTGCCTTCCAAACATCTTCCAGTAAATCAAGTTGAGTGCTGGGCTAGAGACAGACACAGTGGACTCTTATCTGGGTAGCTCCAGGGCACTTAGGGCCAGTCTCCATAGCTGTGTGTCCATGAAAATAAGAGGAGTGTTTGACATGCAGTGCTCAGCAGTGGCTTTGGGAGCAAACTGCCCTTTGCAGAGTAGTTATTACTACGTGGGCTACTCTTGTCTGCTCTCAGTTTTAGCTAAGTAAGTTTTTTTGTTTGTTTTTTGTTTTTTTGCAATTAGCCTTTTGGAATGATGTCAGTCTCCTCCAGAAACTATAAGGGTTTTTTTTTCCTATTACTTTGAAATTGACTGATTACTAATCCCAGTGGCAATGGAATTTGACCCATTTCCAAGACTTTGATTCTTTTTCTCTTGCTGAAGATAAGGAAAGAACCTTATCTTTGTCCAGTTGGGATGAAACATGGGCTCAGTATCCCAGATAGCAGCTGAGCATGGCCTGGACTACTCAAACCTGAAAGAAAAGTTTAATCTCCTCAAAAATGGATTTTCTCTAACCTGGGAATGGGTATAACAGTCCTGTTGCCAAGCATCATATGAATCACACAGGTCAAAAGTCTGTCTTGATTACTGTAATATGGGAGATCTGGAGAAGAAGGGGGGTGCCAGGATGGGCAATTTGAAGTAATTTACCCTATTTTTTTAAAGGTCCATGTGACCTTGGTGTGAGATTTTCCATTATTTGGTTGCAATACTACTTCCTTTCTACGAAATAAAGTCTTTAGTATATTTAAAAAAATATTATATGTGAGATTACATGTACAGATAGAATGTATCCCTGTTTTTATTTTGGATTGGGTGCTTGTGAAATTAAACTGCCATGGGACCATAATCATTAACATTTTTGTGTCTTAATGTCCTTTGATATTTGCTACTGCATGTGAATACTTTGCTTATTTTCATGTGTGCCTCCACCATTGTATGAAACGAGGCATTGAGTATGAGGGTCTGTTTTTACAGCTACCTATTTATCTTACAGAGCTAAATTACTATTAGCTGTCAGACTGAGATAGTACTCTTAAAGAAAAATAAATAAGAAAACTGCATTTTCATTAGATTTTGATGCTTTTTGACATTTTGATTACAAAAATCAAAATAAAAGTTTTCATTTAGTTTTTAACTGAAACTTGCTTTTTGGTTTGTGTTCTGAAAACAAAAATGAAATTAAAATTTCAGCTTGAGAGAAATCAGTTCCTTCACTAAAATACATATATTTCTGCAAAAGTTCAAATAATTACTTGCAGTTTTTTATGAAATTGATTTTTTGAGAAACTGTTTAAACATCTCTTTTAATATAAAAATGTTTTTTGTCTCAAAATATTCAGCTAGAGATAGGAAGATGTTTCTAAGTTAGCTACTGCTCTTTCTATCCAAAAGTAAGAAAGTATCCCTGTTTTTATATTGGATTCGGTGCTTGTTAGCCAAAGACCCACCAAAAAAAATAGGATTTTTTTTGTACTGTGTCCAGAGGTCTCCCCAAAATGAGCTTTGTGTGTCTTATTCAAGTAATATTTGCAATTTATGCATTCAATTAATCATCTCTGGGCTTAGATCTGCAAATTCTCCTTTACTCAGATGAACTTTCTGAGGACTGCAGGGCTGAGACTCAGGAATGAGGTGATTGTGCTGTTAAAAGCAGATGTTACCCTGTTTTTTTGGAGAGACTGTTCTTTCTGGAGGGAAGTTAAGCTGCAGGAGATTCCAGCCATGCCTAGTATAAGGTGCAAGTCCAAGTTAGGCAGTCAGGGTCTGTCCTGCTGGGGAAAAAACAATCTTTTGGGCAAAAAATGTAGAAACGAGGGGAAAAGATGCAAGAGTGGGGATTAATTCTGCTGCATTTCAGGTTAAATTCTGCAAACCAGTTACAGGTTATTGAGAAATCTTTACAGTTTTGTCTTTTGAATCAGCTTAAAGTGCTTTTGTTTTCTCTCCATATTTATCTGAGCCTTTGGCTAGAAGGTAGAGAAGATGCAAAATAAATTGGTGTGAAGAGAGGCAGGCAAACAAAAGCTAAATATCTGACTGTGCAGCTAGTGTGACAAGATGTTTATGATGGCTGTGAGGTAGTTTTCCAATTGTGCTTCCCAACAGTTTTTCCTTGAACGTATTACTCAACAGCTGTTTTTCTTCAGCAGGAGGATCCTTCTCCATGGCAGTATGGACTGGAAAGTCTGGACTTTCTGAAGCTTCTCTGCAAGGAAAGGTGGTCGGATGAGGAATGGATGGAGCAGAGCTGTGGATAAGTGTGGAGTGCACTGCCTTGGCACTACTCTGGTCTGGTGGGTAAAACTGCATTTAATGATGCCCCTTTGTTCATGCTTATCTCACTAGGAGCTCTTATTATCTAAAAAATGAATTGTCCTTATGTGTATTTAATTACTCTTTTTTTTTTCTTAGTTTAAAAGTCTTTTGCCTTTGAGCTCAGGATAGAGTAAGTTTAGGGTGAACTCCAGGCTACTTGAGATACTCCCTCGAAACTCAAATAGATGGATAAAAATACAGCCTAATGTATTCTTAATTAATTCTAATGTATTCTTAATTCTATTGTATTCAAGTCAATAATTTAAAAAAAAAGTAATAAGGGTAATAAAAGCAGTCAGCTGTGCTTTTGGATAACACGCTGTCCATCTCTAAGGGATAAAGCAGGTGGATTTTTAAGAAAGCTTGCTGATAAGTTAGATGGTTGCCAGTGTTTATGCCGCATGAAGGCACTCAGAAACAGTAAGAGAGCCTGCAGTTTTTTTGACAGAGGCAGAAATGGAAGAGGCATTGGTATTGCTAAGCTTTGGTTCCTCCCCATCTATGTGGAGTTTTACTTGTATGGAAGCACCCCTTGGCCGGAGCTGTCAGATCCCAGGTATTACGGAGCGAATCAGCCATTCCACCAGCTCACGACATACTAACCTATGTATATTTTTCTGCCAGGCTTCCTGAGCTTTCCTGATCCTGCTTGTGTGGATGTGCGGCATGGTTGGTGTGGTTGAGCTGCCAGGCGCGGGGCAGTGGCTGCCCTACCTTCGGAGCAGCTGTGCCGGTGAGCCCTGTGCGTACAGGACACCTGAGGCTTCCAGCAGGCTCTGATCTCCAGCTGCGAGCTCTGTCGAGTCAATCTGTGCAGGTGCAGCAGAGACAGCCTGTGTTTCTAGGTGCCAAGGAGTTCTGGATGAATATATGAAATTGTCAGATTCTGGTGATGCAGTTTCTGCAGATAGGATCTGGCAAGATTTGAATGTACCATAGCTTGAAATGTGGCTTTTTACTTACCTTCTGGTGCTGAATCTCTTAGGTTATGTCCTAAAATGCTCTATCAGAGCTACACACCTTTTTTGTTTTGTTAGCAGAGAACTTCAGCCTTCCTATACAACTGCTACCATTTGGCTGGACTTCAGGAAAAGGGGAGAATGTCAGGATGTAGAGTCCTGTGAGTTGTTAAGGGTGAATCAGAATGAGTACCCCGATCTGAAGATTGCCTTTTGATCTACTATGAATCCTCCTATTAAAATTTAAAATAACTTTTTTTTTCTCTAAACCTTTTAGAACAGACTGTAGAGAAACAAAAATAATATTCAGGCTGTGGCTCAAATAACTAAAGTCGAGAGACTTAAGGCATAAGGCTTGTACCTGATTCTTGATCCTTTCAGCCTCTGCCCATATACTTAGGTGAAGCTCGGCCTTAGTTGTGAAATTCCAGGTTTGTGGTACTTTGCATTCTGATTACCGTGTTGTTTAAGCACAGTGGGTTTTGTTCTAAGTGCTTCATTTGATCTGAGAGGGGCTCAGCAGCCGGTCAGAAAGTGTAACTGGCTGCTCTCCCTTCCTGAAGCAGTTGAAAGGGATCTGGGTGATGGGGAGTGTGTCGGTGCTGCCCTTTCATTTGCATGTGAGCAACAAGAATGACTATTTCCTTGCAATATGTAGTGAGGAAATAAACTGAAGTTGAGCCCTTAAAGATAGTAGAGGCTTGATAGAATTGTTAGCAAGGTGCTGTGAACAGAAATTCACTTCCCTAACTCAAGTTTGTTGCATCACTGTAGTGATCTTGTCTGATAGACCAAGGCCTGATTAGAAAACACATGGCGAATCTTAGCATTACTGAGGTGTTTTCTAAGCTCCCCTCTTAAGTTCCTTGGGGAGCAAGGGAAGCTTCCTTTGAAATTGAAGCCAGGATTTCCAAGTCACTTCAGCATCTCTTCTGTATCTGTAGGGAAGGAGAAGGGTGTTTGTCTTATTCCCTGTAGCTGCAGGAATTTCATTTTTTTGGCACCTTCAATTGCTGTGCTTTTCTGCTCAGGATGTTGTTGGAATGTGTTTTAGTCGTGGAAGTACAGGATGGTGAGAAATTGGACACAGTGTGGCAGCAGGAGTTGGCTTTCAGAAGCATCTGAAGGACACTTGCAAAAAAATCCTCTCTGATCTCAGTTATAAGGAGAGCCCAGGCAATTCATATTGGCTGCTTGGATGCTGAGCCCAATCCTAAGCAAGGGAGAGGTGTATGCCCGTGGAGCTCCCCTGAGGTGGAGGCAGTTACTTGGTGTTTACAGTGATATGAATCTGTCCACAAATTGTCTCCAACCTCTTGTCTTTCAGATGGAAGGAAGCTGTCTTCGGTATTGCACTTGAAAGCTTATGTGTGTTTGTAGAAAAATGGTAGAGTCTTTGCCAGAGTGTGTGTTAGTCACCAGTGAGCAAGGAGTCCTGTTAACTTGCTTCTCCCAGGTTTGCACAGCTGTAAAGCTTATCTTTAAGCTGTGAACTCTACACCTGGTTTCTCTTCCATCCTATCTCTTTCCATCATCTGGATCCTGCCTTTTCCCCTGTGTTTCTCATCCATGCTCCAGCATGCTATCCATCACACCAAAGCCTGTTGTCTTCCCTCTGCCTTTTGTTAGGTGCTCTACTGTTCAACCTACTGCTGCAACAAGCTGTGTAGAAAATACTCTCATGTGCTCCTGGCATTGATTCTTGATCTTGAACCTCTGTATACACAGAGGTGCTAATTGTTACTGTCCGTGGTTAGAAAAGGTCAGGTAAATCTTTTAAAGAAGTGTATGTTGAGCTGCTCAAAAATAAAGAGAAAAGTCTGAATATCTGTTTTTTCTCTCTTTGTGCTAATTGCAGCTTTGATCACCTGGGCTCTGAAAGATGCCTCACCACTTTAATTCATGAAGGAGAATAATATGCATTCTTTCTTCACAGCTTGTGTGTTCATTAGACATTTTCACCTCTGGCTAATGAGGAACATGATTCTTTTTGAAGACTATAGTGTGGGGTTGTAGGAGATATGTGATAGTTATCAAGGTCTGTAATCAGTTAGGCGACAGCATATGGAACATTTTGTCTCATTTCAGCTGCTGTCCATTGAAATTTTGCCAAAAGACTAATTTCTCTGACTTTTTTTTTTTTTTTTTAACTGGCAATGTCCTTTTCATTTATTTGGGGGGAGGCGGTACTTTGGGTCCCCAGATGGGGTTCCTGGTTACTATGCACTCTTCAAAAAAAAGCAAACAAAAAAAAAACAGAATAAAAAGGCCACAGCTTTCCACTGGATTTAGTCCTCCCGTTTCCTCCTTTCATTACCAGTACTTTGGAGCAGTCAGATGTGTATCTTGCTGCTGATGGACCTTCAGTTGCATGCTGGAGAACACTAGAAAGCATACACACGATGAACAGAAAGTCTTAATTTACATGGACCATGTGCTGGTAGGAGAACAAGTGATGCTGTTCCTCCTCTCCTATGGACATAATAACCCAGATGCTTGTTTACATGCATGAAGACTCTTGTGAAGGCTGTGGGTGCAACTTCTCTAGCAGGTTTTGCCATCCTCCAGCAGGCAGAGCTAATATTTGACCTATGATGCAACCGCTACAACAGTACTTAGAAGGCAACTTGAAGAAAAATGTTGCAAGGGCTTCTCAGCAAGCCCTCCTCTGAGGGGCAGGAGGAGGTGGGGCTGCAGCCAGGACTTTTAATGGCAGAATGAATGGGAAGGTGTAGGGCATTGCTGTGCAGCGGGTCCAGCATCCTCCCTGCCTGTGAGCTCTGTTTTCTGTAGTCTGCAGGAGTATATTGTGTGTGCCAATTTTTGGAGAGAGGCATACAAGCAGGTTTTTGTTTTGTCTTGTGATCTTTAAACCATAATTCCCCATCAGCAAGCTTCAAGATGACAAGAATTCTGACAGCTTGTAAAGTGGTGAAGGCTTTGAAAGGCAGTTGGGAGTTTTGCAATGTGTCTGCTGATCACTGGAGTTTCTCAAGGAGTGGCACCAGGTTGTTGAGCATCAAGGTAACAGTGACTAAGCTGCTGTGTCTGTATATGTTTGGCATGCTGGGAGGTAGCCCATTGCAGATAGTGTTTACTTAGACACATAAAAACAGACCAAAAGGGATTTGTCTGAACCCTAACCAAATGATTTTCTTGGTTACAGGGCTTTATTGGGTAAACAAGTAGTTTTAGGGTAGTCTGGAATGGAATTTCTGGGATAAATTGCATAAAAAGGTTGATGTTTGTGGTTACTGTTAATTCTTATCTTATGTTTCTTCACAAACACCTTACATTTCTATGGAACTGGTAACTGAAGCAGTTCCTGTGGTCCCCCTTAGCCTGATCCAGCCAGATATTTAAATTCATGTGTAACTTCAAGCATGTGAGTAATCTTGTAGGGTCCTTGTAGGATCCATTTTCAATGTATCGGAAACCAGATTGGCTCTGAGACTAAACAGAGAGGTAGAGTTGACCTTCTTTGAGTACTTTAGTGCATCAGCCATTTGTACACCAGTGTTAGTTCAAATCCTCAGCTTGCTTCTACTTTTCATTACAAGAGCTGCATTTCCTCAGCTTTACCAGTGAAATCTGGGCAGTTACAGCAGAGCACAGTGGTGAAGTGGGACCTTCTGTGTGAAATGTGTAGCACTGGTGATATTTTGACATCAGGCAAAATGGGGCAGTGTGGCTCTTGCACATGTATTGTGTTGGATCAACAGTGCAATAGAGTTAGTGCCCTCAGGAATGATGTTTCGGGGATGAACGGAAGATCTCTGGGAGCCTTGGGCTGTAGTACCCAATGATGTAGCTTTACACAGTACAGTGGAGTAGCAAACTGATTGATACCATTACTGTCCACTGTAGATGAAGATTTCCCTTACCTGTTCCATGGCCGCCAATTTCTAAGAGAAGGCAGATCTTGACGCCTCACAACAGACCCGTTAAATCTTAAAACTCAATTGCAAAGAAAAAATGGTGGTGGGAGGAGGAATCCCTATATTTTTTCTTATCCCTTGTTTAGTTTTCTCTCTGCGCTTGGAGCCAGACCCTGTGTTTTTATTGTTGTGCTTGCTAATGGACCAGTCTTCCCCTCCCTGACAGTGTACAGCAGGCAAAGACTGTTACCTGGCTCACTGTGCCTTAAAACCCAGCAGTAATCTTCCTCTTAGCAGCTTGATCCTGGTCTTGCAATCAGATCTGCCTTAGGAGGATGATATTCCTGCCTATGATGGCAGCAGGAGCCCTGCTCGAGAATTGGAAACCTGCCATGATTACCAGTCTCCTCAGGGGCACCATCTGAAGAGCAGGTAGATTGTGGTTGTGTATGAAAGAAATGACACAAAATGTGATGGAGGAGTGAAGTTCCGCCCCCAAGACTGCAGACACTTTGTTGCTCGGATTGGTGAGGCTGTCAGAGTCTGGTGTTGGTCACACATTAAAGTTTTATCAGAGCCCTCAGATGGGGCAATGCTGTTTCTCACCTCAGTTTTTCAGGGCAGGCACCAGCTTCTCCTGTTCCATTCTGAGATTCCAGCATTGGACAGGAAGGTGTCTCTGAGTGCGACAGAAGAAAGTGTGATACAATTCTGTCTGTCTCTTCTTGAGACTTAGTGCTTCAAACTGAAATGGAAAGAGAGGAAAAGGAGAGAATATGCCACCGGTCTTGCTAGATCCGTGGAAGCTGCGACGGAAGGTACTGCACTCAAAAGTCACTGTTTCTAGGGTGTAAGAGCTCAGGGTTTATAACTGGTAGCTGGGTTTATCACTGGTTGGTACCTGCAGCATCTGTGTGTTTTGTGTTGCGGAATAGGGATCTGGGCAGATACACTCAAGGTCACCAGGGTTTCAGAAACTCTAGCCACCTAAGTGGACTGAACAGCTCTGCTATTCCTGGATTGTTGCTTTTGCTTCTGATCCCTAACTAACTGCTCAGAGCCAGTTCTGATATCTCTGCTGTGCTTGTTAAAGTGCAACAGCCAAAGGCTTGTCACGTGTTGAGAAGTGAGCTGAGAAGCAAATCACTGTGGCAGGTTGTTTTAACCACAAACTAAAAGGCAGCTCGTGCTGGTAAAGCTCTGTGGCCTGTGGTTAGGGCTGTTGGCTCAGTATTTGCTGAGACTGCATTTTTATTTATGCACTCCAGGGCAATTGTGGTAGGCGCCTATAGCTGGCTGGCCCTTACGTATTTTTCTGCTGATGGATTAGCATCTGACGCTTGGATCTGCCATCTTACATGACAGATTGATGATGTTAGGTATGTATTTTGTCACTCACTCAAGGACTGCACAATGACAGACCGGCCAGGTTGTAGCTCATAACGCTGAGGCACCTGATGAAGAAGTTTTGTGCCCCTGGAGAACGGCTGGCCTGCTCTGATGCACTTAGAGTAGCTGCTGCTCTGTGCTCACTGCAGCATGGGATCGTTGCTGCCCCAGCAACTTCCTTCTTCCTTCCTTTGAGGTTTGAATTCAAAACCTGAAAGACCAAAACTTGAACCTTTCTCAGCTTGGGGCTACTTCTTTAAGCAATCTGCAGGGCACGCAGGGGTCAAAGAGCCTCTGTAATAAGGATGTGCAAGCAGTAAACCAGCAACTTACTCATAAGTGATCTTAAAATGCCAACCTATTACATAGCTTTACTTAAGTAGTCATAGTAGTTGGCCATAATGTGAGACAAGTGACCAAGTGGCATCTTACGGCTGGACCTGCTGGATTATCCGTTGTTGTGGATAATGGGTATTTATAGGAAGTTTGGAGGAGGAGTGCAGTGCCCAACAGTTAAGGTTTGGGGGCTAATGGCAGTGTAGGTAATCGTCCTGTTACTGTAGGTTTTAATGAGTGCTTAGTTGCCTTTGCTTTTTCTCAGCAACCTATTTTAGGCAATTAAATGCAACAAAAAATATCCTGACCTATGTATAAGCTAAGAGAAGTATTATCATGAGGGAGAGGTAGTAGTTTTAGCAGAAGTGCTAATAATTATTCTCCCAGGTCTGTTTTCTGCCCAGTTAAACCCAGCATGTCCGAGAAGGCCTCACTTCAGATGAGCAGTTGGAGACGGGAGGACTCGCATTTGTTTCCCTCCTTTGCATCTCACCTGTTCCTCAGCAGAGAGGCAGCATCCTCGGCCAGTGGGAACCCTTCCTTGCAGCCATGGGTTGTGTTTGCCATGGAGAGCAAACAGACACAGAGATCTCTCTGAACTTCACCTGGGAGAAGGAGCCTCTGGTGAGGCTGAAGGGCTCAGTGTCACTGCCTCCAGGGTAACTGATCTTCTTTACAAGTCATTTAGTGTTCCCCTGAGACCAGTGTAGTTAAATAGAGATATAGAGATTAGTACGAGCAATAAACATATGGCTTGTACCCATATAGCTGTCTCAGTAAGGAGAGAATCAGAGGAGCTATAAAAACCACTGGGAGCAAGCTTAAAAGTACAGTGAGAAGGAGAATAAGAAAATATCTGAGCGCTGGATTTAGGGACCCTTTCAGATGACTGTAAACAGGCTCCTTGCGTATATTTTGAAGCAGGTGGAAGTGGCAGAGGAGGGCACCAGTCTTGCCTCCAGGCTGCTGCATATGGGTTAGGTGAATGGCAGCAATGGACAGCATTCGTTGCCCCAAACCACAACCACTGTAGACGGCAGGGCTGGAGAGACAGAGCAAATACTGTCGTTTTTGTGAAGAACCTTAAGAATCAGTACAGTTTTGAGTTGTAAGAGCCATATTCTTTTTACTATAGCATCTTTGCTGCGTTTTTTGCTTTCTCTTTGGTTTTGATGATAAAGGAGCCAATCCAAACCCTCTCCCTAGAGATTGCCTGAATGTGAATCATCTTTTGACATTAAAGGCTTTGACTTGGCTTTTGATTCATTTTTAATTCCTGCCTTTCTGCTTTTCATAGCTTTAGCTAGAAGCAAATGTGCTAAAATAAGACTAAAAAAACCAACTTGGCAAAAGAAGACGTGACTGTGAGCAATGTCCAGATAGATTTCCAGCCTATGGAAATCTCCTCTTCCAAGAGGAGATGTTTTTCTAGCAGAGAAGATCCTCCGCTTTGTTGATGGTTATTTGGTCTTGAGAGAGTGGACGGAGTGCGTTCCTGGTGCTGCATTTCCACGGTAGAGGAAATCTCATGGAGTTTGGCCTCTTCTGCCATTCTGGAATAGTCAGCTGTTAGCTGGTCAGCTGTGTGTGTGTGTGTGTGTGTAGTGTCTAGAAATGTTTTGCTCTGTGGAGTTAGGGCCTGTCTTAGAAAGGACATGCTTTATCAGCTCTTTCCTTGGGGGGGAAATAACCTGGCTAGCACTGAGGCGGAGCCTTAGTTGTGCCTGTGCTAGTCACTAAGGCCTCTCCTGGCTTTGAGACCTGGTGTGTCTTGGCCTGTCAGGGCTCAGTCTGGCTCTGCGGGAGGGAATTGGGGGGTGTCTGTGGAGAGAAGCACTTGGTTGTTGCTTGGCTGGTTATTATGTCAGGCAAGTTTGAATTCTAAAGGAAAAAAATTACCTGTTCAGCTTTCAGGAAAGGAGTTTATCAGACATGTTACAAAAAGCAAATTGTACTGCAGATCTTCTGGGATTCAGCAGATCTTTATCATCCATCCTGTAAATGGGAAGGGCTGCTAGAGCAGGGAATGGAACTGCAACTAAATTCATCTACTTCTTGACTACATGTTTTTAACAGCTACAGTGTCTTGGCCTCTTCATCTGTGAAGTGCTCAGTGCAGAGGGACCTGAGTTAGTTAACTCTTCAAGTTGCTGTGACAATATGCACAAAATGCAGCAATACCATGGAGAAGACTAAGAGAAACTAAGCCATCTCCATCCTCAAAGGTCTTCAGGAGCTTAACAGGCTCTCTGGAGCCCAGGGAGCTATGCTAAGGTAACACTGCCAGTGAGTAGGAAGGAGAAGTCAGATATCACAGTGGGTGCGTATGCAGGAAACATTTTATTCAAAAATACAGCAAAGATTTATTCTACACTACATAGGGAGACTTCTGAAAAGCAAGGAGATAAAAAGACTTCACAGCAGCTCTTTTGTTTCATCTTATTACTATTTTTTCAAGTGCTAATCTCTCCCAGCTAGATCCAGATTGGGTCAACTGACCTTTTTAATTGCCTGTAAATCAGCTTTCACGTTACAAACAAAACTGAAAAGACAAGGTAGGTTGGTGGCTTAGGGATGCGGTAACACTTCCCCTAGAAGTGTACGCAAGAATAATTGCTCCAAGAATGCTCAGCAACCAAACCAAGCTCTTAATTAAGAATAATAAATCAAAGAGAGGAGGGAAATATCTGAACGTATCTCCCTCATTGTAGCTGAACACATGTGCAGGTTGTGGTCTTGTGTGTACTAGCGCACTGTTGTGGGCAGGGAAGGACAGGCAGATTCCTGTCAACTCTTCCAGTGAGGGGAGGCTCAAAGGTCATGGTAATGGCTGTGGATTTTGGCCTTCAGGAGCTCAGTGAATTTAACCTCTGCAGTCATTCCTACTGAGCGGACTTTGCTTCCCAGAGGAATCCCACGCAGGTGGGTTTTGCAGCTGTGACTGCAGTTCAAGGCACTAACCCAACTTATGCCACTGCCTGGCAGAGCTTTCCGAAAGCTTCTTTCCCTGGAGGTGAGGGCTGGAGGAGAAGCAGCTTCGTCCCCATGTCTGTGTGGGCTGAATTTCAGCGGGGTTTGGGAAGGGCGGAGGGTCCCTCAAGGACAAGGCCTCAAGCGAGGCCCTTGTCTGCGGGCCAGTGACCCCGGCACTGCTGCTGCTCTGGCTGCAAAACTCCTCTTGGGAAGAAACATCTCTGCTGTGCCAGGGAGAAAGCCCTTCCTTGGAAAAGTCACTGCTTCTTAGAGGCATTTCAGAGTGAGCAGCTTTCACTAGCGACAGGCTCAGTGAGATTTGGGAGCTGACCAAGCTGCAATTTCTGCTTGAGCTACATCTAGGGGATTTAGCTACAAAAACTGTATTTATAAGTTTAGAGGGAGTTTGGTGTTGCTGACTCTCCCACTCTGTGATATGGGAGACTTGGAAATGATGGCTGATCCTATTGAGAATGACTGGATGTTTGACACTAATGAGGAAAAAATGCAAGGCTAAAACCATCCCAGATGCACAGAATTCAATTACTTGGCAGTGTGGTTTGGTTTTTAGTGTATTTTGCAGTACATTAGTAATTGATCTGCACAGTATTTATAACTGCAGAGAAGCCCTAGATGAATGTTTGCCATGATTGTTACAAAATGTTCAATTCTGGGAATGAAATTTCTCCTCACTGTGATTGTTCATCTGATTTACAGCTAATGGAAAAGAGCTCTTCTGCGCCTTTCTGCAACAAATTGATCTCTGTTCTTCTGTAAAAAACCCAATACAAAGAATTTTTCTGCTTTAAAAAAAAAGAAATACGAAGAATCACATTGTAAGAAATGCTGAGAGCTGCTGCCTGGTGGACCAGCGTGGCCCATCTCCTGTGGCTTGGGGTGCTGACCTTTCTGCTCTGGGCTTGCTCTGTGACTGCATCTCCAGGCTAGGAGACAGCTCTGCTTGTGTTCCAGAAATGGAAGCTTTGTAGGGTCCAAAGGGCTGAAGTTACTGGCAAATCTGTTTCCAGCTTTGCTTTTTCTCTTCCTCTTTGGTCACTGGTGATTCTGGTGCCCGAATGAATCTCCCAGCTTATTTTTCTGCTATTTCCTGGTTACCTTTTGGTCGAAGCTGGGCTCCCCAGGTGTTTTCCAGGCCTGCTGCAGGGCAACTAAGAAAGACTTCATTTCTAAATCAGACAAAAGGGGTTAGAGCAGCCCGCAGTGTCTGAGGCAAGCGTGGGTGTGACAGTTGGGCTGCAGCTGCTGGCTGTATGTCCAGACCTGAAGTCAAGTCCTGGAGGTGACGAAGTGGCATTTTTGTCCTGCTAGAGCCTCGAGCCATGTGCTGTGGGGCAGAGTAAGGGTTTGCCTTGCCTATAAAAGTGCGTGGCTGTGTGAGGACCAGCACAATCTCCATCGAGTCTTGGGCAAACAGTGAGGAAAAAGACAGTCCTTTTCCCCTGAGTTACAGTCTTGGTTGCTTACAGGCTGTCATGGGTGGATGAGGAGAGCAAGGTGACGTGGCAGCAGGCAGGGTGGTCCCATGGTGACAGCAGCATGTGCTGCTCAGGTTTTTCAACTCCTTGGTCTTCATGTGATGGTATTTGCCATGTGTTAGGAGGAGAAAGAGTATGAAGGGATTAGTAAATGGGGACAGACAGTCTTTGAGTGTCTGGGGAGGGAATAATGCATAACACACAAGGCATGAGGCAGTGTCCTCGAGTTACCTGCATAAACATCAAACCTTTTCGTGCTGTATTTGAGTCTTCATATCCCTTTCTCTAGGCACAGACAGCAAACCTGGTGCTGGAAGATGGAACGAAGATGAAAGGCTATTCTTTTGGCCATCCATCCTCTGCAGCAGGGGAAGTCGTGTTCAACACTGGCCTTGCTGGGTAAGGCAGAAACAGACTACTTGTCTAACAGAGCTTGTGAAAGTGGGAAGGGGTGATAGAGCAGCTGTTTTTTCCCGAGCTCGTAGGCTGCTCCTCCAAACCTGTGGTGTTCTGTCCAGAAACACTGTCCTTTAAGGGTATATAGAGAGAAAGAGCTAAGGAAGAGACTTATGTCAGCCCTTTTGTGTCAAAGAGAGCATTTGTGATGATGAACAACTTTAAAAAATGATATAACTAACCCTGGAAGTGAGGTATGCAGAGATCTGCTCTCTTCCCCTTAAAATATAGGCACTGTTGATGTAGAGCAGAGGAGCTCACAAGAACTAGCTGGTAAGCACCTCATTTCCATTTCTATATTGTCCCTCATGGTTCCCTCATTGACCCTCATGGGTCAAATATGGAGGTTGGAATCATCTTACAGCCTTCTGGGTGATGGAACTTGCCATTGGAGTGTGAAACTTTTAAATCCAGAGCTTCTCAGGTTGGGTTCTGTATGACATGTGGTGATACAAGCCACAATTAAAGTGTTTGAATTCTGTGTCCTTTCCAGCCAAAGAGAGTCAGATTCATGCCTAACCTAGCATGGCTCTGGTGCCCTCTGGAGCAGTAGAGCCTATGGCTGGTTTAGGACAGCTGCCAAATGCTGCAAATTCTTCAGGTAACTGTTCTGATAGAGGAAACTTGCCCAGAGACACAAGGCCTTGGTGAGGGGAGGGACCCAACTCTGGGGAAGTGAGGCAGCTCTGAGGTTGCTGGTGCCTGAGCTTTGCCTGCTATCTCTGCCTAGCTGCCTTGTGCTCTCCAGATTCTGCTCTGCCTCTGAGAAACCGATGCCCTCTTGAAACAGGATGAGTTTTTAAATGGTCCTGTTGGTAAGAATGCTAAATTGCTGCAGAGGGGAATCTGTTTGCAAAGTTTTGCATAAGGAAGCAATTATTTAAGCATTTTGACAGCACTAATTACTTGCTGTGTTAATATACCTGCCAACAAACAACTGTTTAATATAGATCAGAATGATGGAGGGCACCAAAGTTCTCTTCTCTGTGATAGATTATGGGCAATAAATCTTGTCACGTCACACAAATCGGGCAGGACCTGATGGATTAATTTCCCTTCCACATGTTAGCATGGCAGCAGAAACTGTTTGCTCATTTTCTGGTGATTTGGAGAGGATGCATGTGAGAAGAGAGAACAGTTTTGCTCTGTGGAAGATATGGAGATGGAGGGAACATGTGAAGCGTAAGGTTGTATCTTCAGTGCATTCTCCAGGAACCTGATCTTGATTGATTTGGAGAAGAGGAGCCTGAGGACAGTTTGCAGCTTTGTTGCACATCATAGGGGTGACAGGATTTGCTGCCAGTGCAGAGGCTGCTGCCCAGTGCCAGAAACAATGTAGCTCTGTGTAGGGCTACTGAGTAAGACACTGGGACCAAAGAGACCCAGCTAAAGGTTCTCATTGGTGCAGTAAGAGCCTGAGAGCCTATGTGAAGGACGTGCTTTGGCAGGACTGGGGCCTTGTACAGCCTCTCTGGACCTATAGCTATTTGTCAGTACAGGGAAAGAGGGGCTAGGAAAGGGAGGATTTTGCCATGGTAGGTTTTAAGCCCTGAGTATTGTTTTCTGGGGCCTGGCTGTTTGTAGATGTGGAGTGGGGTCAGTAAGCTCTGTGGTAAGACAATACTGTTGTTGTTCAGTACCTTGTCTCCTCACGGGGACTGCCTCACTCTGATCCCTGCTGTAGAGCAGGGAGGCAAAGCACTTTGTGTACTTACAGCTTTGGGGTTTGAAGCAGCTGAAGCTGAGATATTTTCTGATGGAAACAGAGGACAGAGAGTTCCATTTTAGGTGCAAAATGTTGAAATTTCATGAAAAAACATCGGGATGAACTTCTTGGAAGAATTTGTCCCCATCAGAACCCCAAGCTCTACTGTTGCATCTATCTATTTGGAGTGGAAGTAAAGGAAGGGAGGAGTTTTTCAACTAAGAGAAAGAATGAAAACCGCTAAAATGTGTCCATGCTTCAGTTAGCTCAGTAAATGCATTTGCTTCCAATGTGTTTGTATGTATTTACCATGATAGTCTAGTAACATAAGTGATTGACAGGAGTTTCCTGAACCCAGGCAGAACTTCGGGCAGGTGCAGAGAGGTCTGGACCTTGCAGCATCCCTGGAGCTTCTGCCCCATCTGCTCCAGGGGCATCGTGCCTGCTGAAAGGGGCCCATTGTCCTCACACGGAGCTGACCTTTGTGCCTCAGCCAAGCACAGGGATTCTTCATCCTTGTTTGCTGATTACAAATAACGTACAAAGGTTAATCACATTAGCTTTGTCTTTAATAGAGTTTTTTTTGGAAGCATAACCTCTTGACTCGGAAAGAGAAAGATGCTAAATGTACATGTGCCGTGTGCTTGCTGCAATTGCCCTGCACCTCGTGTGGATGTTTACAGCAGGAAAGTAGATCCGAGCACAGGGAGAGGCCTCTCTGGAAATATTTTGTAGCCAGGATTCATCCAGCATATCGCTTCTCAGAGCTGGCTACTGACCTGCATCATATGTATCTGCCTACAGCCATTCTGTTTAAATGGTGGTGACAGTAATAAGTTAGATTCTGCATAGGAAAGATTCATCTTGGAGCATCTTAATGCATTTGGCTAAATACTGGTGTAGATAAATTCATCAGCAGCTGAGTGGTAGCTGCTTTTTGGTTGAAAAGCAACAGCAGTTTACAGCTTGCAACAGCTTGCTGCACCAGCATGCAGCAATATAATGCAGAAAGTGAAGGCCTGCTTACTGATTTAAAGCTGCAAAATAAAAGTATGGGTAGACAGACCCTAACTAATGTGTTAGCGTCCTAGGAGTTGAAAGTGAGAATGGATCTGCTGGATCCAAAGTTGATACAACAGGTTTTGCAAAGCCTTAAATTTGATTTCCCCATTAAAATCCAAAATCTTATGTTTGATCTCCTATTGCAGTAAAGTTCAACCATACTTCTAGAGCTGCCCTTATTGAGGAGAATGTTCAGGCAGGTGCTTAAACATAATTGAAAGTTTGGACATAAATTCTTCTGTCTTTCTGTCATATAAAAATTCAGGCCTATCTTACTTATTTACTTGCTCTCTTGTTTTCCTCTCCCCTTTGCATTGCTTCTTCACCTAGATACACTGAAGCCTTGACAGATCCCAGCTACAAAGGCCAGATCCTTACGCTAGCCAACCCCATAGTTGGGAATGGCGGGGTGCCTGACACGGCTGTTTTGGATGAAATGGGCCTCAGCAGGTTCCTCGAATCTGATGGAATCAAGGTAAAACCAGGGCTGATCAAAGAGGAGGTCTAGGAAGTTGTGCATGTGCATCTGTGCATCCGAAAATATCAATCAACTTAGACTGTGCTGGAACGTGTGTGGCCTCAGGAGGCTTCTCTTAGTGGACTGAATCACATCTTTGGTCTCTACAGTCCTTCCTGACCCAGCTGGCAGCAAGTATTGAATTAACAGAAGCCATGAGGTCTCCTGGCCCATTCTGGCATTAAAAGCTGTCAGTGCACTGTGAGGTGGGTATTGTACCACATTGAATGAACAGACATTCAAGTAGAGGTTGTAGTGCTATAGCTGTTCTTTCTTTCTACAAAAGAATAAAGGAACAATGTAAGGGAAATCTGAGTAAAGATCAAAAGTTACTGTTGTTATGTGTGTTACAAAGGGACAATTTGTCAGAGCATCTGAGCAGGCCATTTCTGCACTGCAGGGCCACCTATGGTGGCACTATGTGTGATGTGGCCATAGAGAAGAGAGAAGGTCTCTCTAGGTGGGCTCTCTGCACTCTGTATCGTATCTCTTTGCCAAGGGGGCACTGGCTGGAGCAGGAGAGCACCCTCCATGTAGCAGTGGCAACTCTGAAAAATGAAGCACAGTCATGTGATTGCAGTGCCAGTGAAATGCTTCATCTGTCCTGAGGTGACATGGCTCCTTTATAAGCTGCTAATGTCATTGGAAAGTGGAGTTGCCTTTGAAGAGAAATGTCACTTAAGTAAAAAGCTTCCTTAAAGAAAAGGTAAAACACTCTGGCTTAAATTTAACATTTCTTTCTAACGACATGTGTTTTCTCAGAAGGTCTGGGGCAAGCATGGAGTGAACCTTCAGTGCAAAAGGCAGTTTCTTCTCTCTGCAGGTTTCAGGTTTGGTGGTGCTGGACTACAGCAGTGAGTACAGTCACTGGCAGGCTGCTAGGAGCCTGGGCGAGTGGCTGCAGGAGGAGAAGGTGAGAGATGCAAAGTAGCTGCTTGATGATCAGAGGAAAGAACTGCTGGCTTTGTACTGCTAACCACACTTCTCCTCTGAGACTTTTGCCAGTCTTGGGCTCATCTTGTGTTTCTCCCTTCTCTGGTTCTTCATCCATTTTCTTTTTCAATATGCAAAACTATTTTCTGCTATTGCTATTCTTAGTGGTTGCTGCAATCTCAACCTCTAAAAGTTGTTGCCAAAACCCCACCGACCTGAAGCCAAGAGAATCAAGGATGTGGCAGCAAAGTGCCACTGACTTACGACAGCTGGCAGGGGCAGATGTTCAGGAATAAGGCAAAATGGGGCTCAAAAATGAGATAGAGGTTGCCACAAGAGCGTTCTTTTTTCCCCCTATGCTTTTCATTGCAAAAACTAGAGGATTTGGAGAACCAAGCTATTTGAGTGAGAATGGGCAGGGGTGAGGGGTTAGTTGTTCTCTAACTTGCACTTCTCTAATGTTTCCTGTAGGTGCCTGCTCTGTATGGCATTGACACCAGGATGCTGTCTAAATTGATTCGGGACAAGGTATGATCCCCCTCCCCTGATCCAGGTGCATTAAACTTGTCATTATGCCTTTTTCTGACACTGCAGCAAACCTGGGGTAACGATGCTGGCTGCTGGGCTGCCTTGACCTCAGGTGCTGCTCAGATCCCCATGCAGTTGTGGCACTGTTTGTATCCTGATGATCCCCCTCTTCTTGGCTCTGTTCTGGGTTTCCTCTTCTAAGCCAGTGAACCAGCACAAGCTGATTTAAATGGTTGGTCTCAGGTAGTTGTGTAAACAGCCAGAGAGGCAGCAACACTTCTGTGGGGTTGTTTTGCATATTAGTTCATAGGCAGCAGCAGCTCTATTCAACAGAAACTCCTCTGCTCCTCAGGGACATAAAGGAATGCTTACATTGACCTAAACTGGATTACTAACTCAAGCCAATTTTCCTTCCCTGAATCCTTTTGTTATTTTTTAATAGTCATTATTTCTGCCTGATTCCTGAGAGCTGACAATTGAAGGACATGTGCAGGATTATGTTACTGAATGGAGGTTAATGTTAAGGTACATTTTACACTGCCTAAAACAATGATCAAAGCCACTCTGCATATAAATTGTTGTGCCTCAGGGGCTCTTCTTTTATAATGGATTATTTGAAGTTGCTCTTTTCCATTTTGTTTAGGTGATCAATTTGCAATCTGCAGTCCAAACTTACACCCACTTTCATTCCACAGAATAAAATATGAATGACCCAGCTTGAATAGAGGAATATTTGCAGAAGCGAATTCTTATGGGAAGGTAGGAGGTTGTCTGGCCCTTAGACAGCAGATAAGTGTAGATTAGTACAATGGAGAATGGCAACACATTTTCTGCTTTCTTGATAGATGCCATTTAATGGATCATCATTCCTTTCATCCAAAGTAAATACACTTTCAGTGTTTATCCAGTAGCTTAGCAGGAAGTGTATGGCAGTAAGGGCTGTTTTACTGGGACTCTGGGTAGTATTGGTTTATTTATTTTTTGTTTGTTTGTTTTTAAATGATGCATAATGTAGCCTTTTCTTTCAGTCTTCTCAGTCAGTTTTTTTGTTTTGGTTTGTTTTTTTTGGTGGAGGGGCTCCCTCTCCTCTTATAAATTGGGGATGGGAACAAGGTTTCACTGTGATCAATGTATGAATTAGCAGTGACTTGTTAAATTGGATTTTAAAGGTAAATGCAAGGTACCATTTCACTGTGTAACCTAGTGCCAAAGTAAGCCAGAGTGCTTGCTTATGAGGGTCTTGTCAATGAGCTTTTGTGGGACAGGATGCAAAGTAGCAGTTTCTGTGACTCCCAAAAGCTGAGCTTTTTCCAGGAGACAGTGGCCTTCTCAGCTCTTCCCCACAAAGCAGCCTAGTTGAGATTTGCTGCCTGCCATGTTTAAGAGTGAAACTGCTTTAAAAAACCCTGGTAGCACATGAGGCAGTCTTAAGGTCCTCGCTCTTTCTTGCTTTAGGGAAGTGGTAAGGATATTTGAGGTACGACCAAGCACCAGGTTAGGGTAAGAATGTTACCGTCAGAAGGAAATATTTTCTTCCCAGGGTCACAGCAAGATGGAGCTTGTTGTCCCTTTTCCTACGCCTTTGCTCCTTTCAGTTCCAGCTTCCACCTGCTTGTCCTCCTTCCATGAACCTTCTACCTTCTTCCTGGGCAATGCAGGCAGCTGAGCAGAGGTGTCCTGGCTTCTGTGGGTGATAAGAAGAGTGAAGAGCAGAGCTTTTCCACAGTGTTTTTTAATAACTCTTTCAGCAAACAGCTGTACTGACCTGCCTCCCACACAGCTTTTCCTCTGCTACCTCTCAGCCATCCACAGTGGGTGGTTGAAGACCTCACAGGAGGTTTCCAAAGCCAAAAAGTTGCAAGCTGCCTTGTGGATTGCTCCCAGACCTACAAAATGGGGATGTGGGGAGCTGAATTTTGATCCTCCTGGAGGGCAACCCATTTTCCTGTCATAGACTGCTTGCCAAGCTGTCTGTTAACAGCTTTTACTGCTGGCAGTGCCTCTTCCCCAAATGAAGGATGTTTAAACAGCTTTCTGATACCAAAGAAAACTTATGAACTTCTGAGGAAGCAGAAAGTGGTTATAAGCTGTCAAGAAACCATCTCCAAGCAGCTGTTTGAGTTCCTGTGCCTGTCAGCACCTGCCCTAGTATTCACAGCTGCTGCTTTGCTCATGCTTAGCTGTTTACGGCTGTATTTCCACAGGGCACCGTACTCGGGAAGATTGAATTTGAAGGTCAACCTGTGGAGTTTACAGACCCAAATAAGCAGAACTTAATTGCAGAAGTGTCAACCAAGGTGAGAACTTCTCTAATCCCAGTGCTGTATACTCCGGATATTAACTGCTCTCCATTTGCCCCACAAATCATCCATTTTGTCCAAACAAACGGTTTGGGACCTATTCTAAACTACGTGTCTTTTTAGATCTTTGGAGGGCTGTTACCACAACATCATCTTCATAAAATCCCTATGACTCCCTAGGTGCTGGGTTGAAGATGTTAAATGAGCTGTGTTGATCTTGAGCAGTCTGGATATTGCTGTGCACTGGCCAGGGATTGTCTGTTAAAATGACAGGATCGTGATTTATTGGAGATATGGTTAGAACAAGTATAGAGGAGGATGTTTCCAGACATAAGAATTTTTTTTCCAGTTGTTTCCCTTAAATAAAATTCCAGGAAGCTTATGATTGTAGTCGGCGTTCAGGCATACATTTTTTGAAATATTCCAGAGGGCTTCTTCAGGTTTGAAAACAGACCAAGGTTGGTGGATTCCTTCTGTGAAAAAGGTTTTGTTGTGTAGCACCAGGCTGAATGGCCATGGAGTTTTAGCATCTCTTCATAAGGCAGCCCAGCTATGAAGTATTGGTGTCAAGAAAGCTGATTAACAGGGAATTACCTAATGTTTATAAAAAAAAAATCATGCTAACAGCAGTTACTTAACAAATAAATAATTCTCCCTTCTTGAGGAAGAAGCAGTCCAGAAATCACTCTACGTCAGTATTACACCTGTCTGTTGTTGTACTGTGTTGTGGTGCCAAGGCCTGTATAACATACAGCAGGGTTTGACTTCCTCATCTCACAGCCATGTTGTAACAAGTGGTTGTACAAAGCCTTATGGTCTGGATTTGGGACTGAGGGAGGTAGTCCCTTGTGGCAGTTTGTATATATACACATATAAACCAGCATTAAAGCTTTCACTTTCAAGGAAAAATAAAAATGGTTGGTACTTCTAGAGATTTCCTTGGTTGGTGAGCATCAGTTGTTTCATATTAACCAACAGCTATTCTGCTGCCCTTCTTCAGGGATGATCTGTCATTTACAGCATAGTCTGTCTTTTTTTCTGATCCTACCAACAGGAAATCAAAATATATGGTAGAGGGAATCCAGTGAAAGTTGTAGCTGTCGACTGTGGGTTGAAGCACAACATCATCCGTCTGCTAGTGAAGGTAGGTGGGTACCCTACACCCTGCACCTCTTGCTTTGCTTTGGTGAGAGCCTGGTCTGTCTTTTTTGTGTGCTCACGGGGTCTTCTTTCTACCTGGATATAGTCATCCTAGTAGCACGTTCACCCTAACATGGAGTATAATTTGGGGATGCTTCCTGAGGACTGGCTAATGTTTTCTGAGCTAGATACATGATACCTGAGGCAGTGAGTCCTGAGGCAGCCTTTCAGGCACCAGAAAAACTACAGGCTGAACTGAAGAGACAAGACACAACCTTAGGGCTGTCACATCCTAAGTTGGCAGTTAGAGAAAACCAAGTGGATGTGTTTTATGTGTGTATGGTTTTTGTATTGATTTTAATGGGTTTCAAACTTGGCAATCACTGAGAAGACTCAGATACCAAGTCCTTAGCCATTGTGTCACAATCATCTGGACAGATAGTAGAGATGAGCCTCACTACTGTGTCTAATGAAGGAAAGGCTGAAATCTGATCTCAGCCTTTGTGGGATATCAGAGAATGGGAACAGCCTCCAGAGTCAAATTCACTTGTTCTGCTGCTCTGTCTATTCCTTGTTTCCCTCTTGTTCCTTTCCCAGCGAGGTGCAGAAGTGCATTTGGTGCCGTGGGACCATGATTTCACCAGCATGGAGTATGATGGACTCTTAATTTCTGGAGGTCCGGGGGATCCAATGAAGGCCCAGAAGGTGATTCAGAACATTAGAAAGGTACAGCACAAGAGCCACAGGCCAGTTTTCTTATTTCCATTTATTTATGTGTCTAAAATCTAAACAATTGTTTTCACTAGGATGTTATGAATAATTTAGTCAAATAATTTGCTTGCCACATTCCTCATTTCTGTCTACTGAGAGTTAGGTCTCCAGTCCAGTGGTTGCAATACAGCTGTGCAGACCCTTATGAAAATGAGTATCACCATTATTTTATCAGTGTCTTGGAGTACCCAGTGCTCATTCAGCACCACTGTCAGCTTGTAAAAAAGCAGCCCTATTTTCACAGTTGCTTCCATTTGAAATAATGTCCTGCACTAAATGCCCTGATACAATGTCATCATTGGTTCACCTTGAATAAACTGAGACATGGAGCTGTGCTCAGAGGTTTCCCTTGGAAAGGGAGCAGAGGAGGAAATTTGTCTCCATGTGTTTTTGCCACCTTGCTCTCAGTCTTTTACCAGACCCATGTGACTGCTTTGAGGAAACTGCAGTAGGGCTAGACCTTACTGCATGGTTTATGCTGGAATTGCTGAGCAGAGTCACTTCACTACGTCTTGAAAATCTTTTTGTTTTAGATCCTGGAGAGCGATCGCCTGGAGCCATTGTTTGGAATCAGCATGGGCAGTTTAATCACTGGGATAGCAGCTGGAGCTACCTCCTACAAGATGCAGATGGCCAACAGGTACAGCAGCAGCAGCATAGAGCTCACGCACGGGCTCAACACTCCAAAATGCCCCAGAGCAGCAATACTTTGTTCCTGAGCTGCCTTGCAAGGAGCTAATGTAGTAGTAACATTATTTCTTCATTCCTGGCATTTTCCTTGCCTTAAATTTAGACTGTGTGCTGCTTTTTTTTTTTTTTTTTTTGAGTGCTTTGGAAATACTTCTGCTAATTTGTCCCCATCAAACTGAAGGATAGCAAAGTTTCTACTAGAATGTATCCCTCTGAGAGGCTACAAGTGCTGCACATCTAGGGAATTACTGTGGGCTTCCCCACAACTATCAGCTGTCAGTGACTCTGACACTGGAACACATCCTGCACCACTTCTGCTGTCCTGCCACCCTTTCCTTCCCCACTTGTCTTTCAGAGGGCAGAACCAGCCAGTTCTGAATATGCTGAATGGAAGGGCTGTCATCACTGCTCAGAACCACAGTTTTGCCATCGACAGCTCTACCCTCCCACCAGGCTGGAAGCCTCTTTTTGTGAATGCCAACGATCAAACAAATGAGGTGAGCACGTGTCTTTTGGATCCCTATGCACCACGGCCCTGAGAGAGTAAAGACTTCCCCCCTTTATTTCATCCCCTGGAAACTTGCTGTGGATTTACAACTAGTCATCCATTCTCATTTTAATGATCTGGTCCTTTGTTTGAGGACTTGCCTTACAGCCCCAAGAGTGGTGAAGCATTGCCAGAATTCTTTATTGTAGCCCAGAGTATTGGATCATGTCAATGATCTCATAATTTCTCTTGAAGAGCTGCCTTGTTAGCTTCTGTATTTTCCTTACTGTTAGTTGTCCTCACTCTGCCATCATTGTGTTCAGGGTTCGTGGCACTGAGACACTAACGTATTCACTGTTTTGTGTTGGGCTCTTTGTAGCTCAGCATAGAAAAGGAAAATTGTAACAGTTGGATTTGGTCAGTTAACATAGGTAAAATCCCAAAATCTCGAGGTCAGGAATTAAGTTTCTTACTTTGACCCGTAGAAAGGGTCAGTTGCCTCTTGGAAGATCTAAGATAGAGACTTCATGTAAGTATCCTACACTTAATAAACAGATGAAATAAAACATGCAGCAAAAACCCCAAACAACCCCTTCTCCCTCCCCCAAAACAAACAAAACCAACCAACCAACCAAATCCCACAGTCTTGGCCTCTGGAGATTCACAACTGAAAAAAGGAAAAGTATAGATAGGAAACAGTATCCCATAGCACCATACAGGGCTAATTCTTCCTTTCTGTACACTTGCCCATAAGCAAGGAAGTGTCTAAGACGATTGTTTTTATTTCTGCAGGGAATTATGCATGAGACTAAACCAATTTTCACAGCTCAGTTCTACCCAGAGGCAAATCCAGGGCCAACAGACACAGAGGTAAGTACAGGATTTATCTGTTTTTGCTTTGAGATGACTTGGAGACTATAGACACACACTAGCTAAGGTGAAAAGCCTTTATATGGTGACAAGCCTAAATCTAAATCCTAGAAGAGGCCCAGCCAGGCATGAGTCTGTGGCTGCTTAGCTTGATCCACTGCTAATTATAAGCAGCAGCAAGGTGTGTATTGACTTCTGTGGGCTCTGGATCAATGATTCCATTCGTATGACTTGCATGCTCTGAGTCCTGGTGGGATTATTTGTGTGTTGGAAGTTACTGAAGTGTTGAAGCCTTTGCAGGATCAGGCTCAAATCTCTTGTACCTGGGGTGTTTGCAAAAAGGAAAAAAGAAATCTATTTCACAGAAAAAATACTAGCCAGATGCTTTGTAATAAAATCATTGACTTTCTAATACAATTTAGTTCCAGTTTCAAATTTAATAATTACTGTAGAGTTATGTAAATGGATTCACACTTCCTCACTCTTGTTCTCCTAAGTGAAATGAAATTTTAATCCCCCATCTGTGACTTCGCACAAATTCTATAGCACTTGCTTGTGTAGTCACAGGGTATGACTAAGCAGCAGCAGGGGATGTGCAAGGCAGGGAAGGCATGTCTGAACATAAATACACTATTTAGCATTTCTTGCGAAAGCGAGCTTGAAGAATACTTAGAAATGATTTATTTTAAGCTTAATTTGATACTGTTGATTAAACCTCCAAGTAAATCTCTAGATATCAAGAATTTTTCTACCAGTCTGCTTGACTTGTGATTTTGAGTTCCTTCAAATTCACCCTCAATTATGTTTTTCCCAAGCCGTTTTGCACTTCCGCTGCTCGGATGGGTTTGGGAAGCATCCTGCCTATACTGCTAGACTTGTAGTGCTCATCCGTGCTCTTGCCATCGGTGATTCCCTGCCAGCAGCTTTGGGAGCTGCATGGGCAGGAGCTCTGCAAGTGCTTTTGGGGCAACTGGAGCCTCTCCTGTGGCTCCTGCATGCCAGGGAGGGCCGCACTGCCTGCTTTGAGGCAGGCAGGGTGGATGGAAGCTGGAGAAAAGTTTTCTCCCGTCTGCTCTGGCCTCCCCTCTGGAGGGCAGTGCTGATTTAGCTCTGCAGATACACAACTTTTTGGATCCCAGCTCCATAGCAGGCTCCGTTCCACGTAGTTCCCTTGATCTAGTTAAGTGTATGGTCTTCTGATTTTTAACTTTCAATGCACAGTCATTTATTAAGCAGTCAGCTGTGTACAAGCAGAGCACACGAACATGATTTATATGTGTTTTTTCCCTGATATGACCTCACTTTCTTGAATGCAGCTTTGTCAGATATGTCAGAAATCATTAAATAAACTTCAGATATGATCCCCCTCTTCTCTGATGGTGTAAATGTACCTCCTAAAGGTAGCAGAGCAAAGCTGATGACTTTAACTCGCAAATGGCCTACTTTGGCCTTCTTTGCTTGATTTTACTTAGTTTTGCTTTGGGGATTAAATACATGTGTTCTTTTTTTCATAGTTTCTCTTTGATTCATTTATGTCCCTGATTAAGAAGGAGAAAGGCACTACCATTGCCTCCGTCCTGCCCAAAGCTGGAGCAGCAGCTTCCAGAGTAGAGGTCAGTGTACAGATACTTGTTATTTCTGCCTCTCAGTTAGGCTAGAAGCTGTTAAATCCTACTGAGCACAGGATGCAAAGGACATAGCATAAAAACCTGACCAGCAATGCCAAAGACAGGGCTATCATATAAAAACTGTTAGATCTTTCTGTCTGTCTTACAGTTTTCAGGTCTCTCTTGTGTTACTAACTTCCTTTTTTTTTTGGAGGAGGTTTTAAGATCTGACATTTCATATATTTTACTTTAGTTCACTCAAGAAAGGAGCTCTCCTCACTATATGAGGTGCCCTGGGATAATCTGGCCATGAGAGTTTGCCAGCAGCTTAATGCTGAGGCTCTGTTGCTTAGCAAATGTGTCTGGAATTCTTAGTGTGAGGTGAATTTCATACAGTTTTGCTATCTTAGAAAGCAGCTGGACTTTTTGGTCAGCCAGACCAAGGCACGGTTGCTTATAAGTATGTGATACAATTAACATGTTTTCTATATGCCTTATGCATAAGACATGTACTTCTCTGACCAGATACGCAGGGGAGAGGTTTAGCAGAAATATTCTTGAAAGTAAAATTGCAGTGTTTTGAATGTGACTTTTCTTCCCTTTTAGAACTTGCATTTTATAATTTCAAGCTGTTCTATGCAGGGCTGTTCATTCCCACCACTGTGGGAAACATGTTGACCGTTTCATACCATTTCACACTTCCAGGTCTCCAAAGTTCTCCTCCTAGGATCTGGCGGTCTGTCAATCGGTCAGGCAGGGGAATTTGATTATTCTGGATCTCAGGCTGTGAAAGCCATGAAGGTGAGAAGATACTCTGAAAACGTTCATCTGACTTGATTTAATTTACTTTCCCTTTTTGTAGCTAGTGTCACTGGTACATCCAACTGTCACAGGAGCAGGGAAGTTGGTGAGAATTAGTGACTGTCAGTAAATCCTAACTAGTTTCTTCTGGTTTGAAATTTGTTGTTTGAGTGGTCTGAGTCAACTACTCAGAGTTACCTTCCAGAGAAAATCTTTTCTGAGTTTGTGTTGCAGTCTTTAAGCAGTTTGTTACTTGTGGTGGGTGTCTGGTTGTTCCTGGCTTGTCATTATTGTCCTGTGCTCTGGTTGAATGAATGTAAATGAAGAGAAATCTGGTCAGCAGCATCTGAGTAGAAATTACTGCAACTTTTATGGTATGCAGACACACTGCAAGGCTGAATACTGAGGAAGGCAGAACCATAGTGTTTGTAAACGTTACATATGATTTTTATTTTATATGGGATAAGCATTTTAAGTTTTGTATATTCCAAGCTTTGTTCCCAGAATAAATTCATGATCTTAAAAAGAATGAATGAAAAATTCTTCCTTAGGATGAATTTTGTGCAGTAACCTTACTGCCCAGTTTCTGTTGTTCCTGTTGTGAAGACTGTAGGGATGAACGTTTACTGGGATGAAGGGAAATGCCTGTGTGCTCCTGTATGTACCTTAAAAATGCATGCTTATGGGGAAGTCCTTGTGTGTGTCCTGCTTGCAGCCTCCTGCATGTGATGTGCACGATGAATTTCTGCATGCTGTTGGCAAAGGGAAACGCCAGTTAGAATAGTCTTAAAATTAATTCGGGGTAGGTCAGGGTTGAAATGCAGTCTTACAGTACATCTGGTATTGTGCATACTTTTTTTGTGTCCTGTATTGATGGTGCAAACTACTAGTTCGAAGTGACCATACCATCAAGAATACAAGAACAAATTAGAGGAGTGGATGGTGGCAGAGTTGGTGAGCACAGATAGGAGTTGGAAAAAAGGCCTCTCTCTTGCTTTCATTTTCTCTTTTGTCCTTCAAACTCAGCTCCACTTTCTGGAATATGAAGTGTTTTTTATGATAAATCTCCCTAACCTGACCTTCCCCAGCACCCTTTCCCTTCCTGCAGCCACGAGGCAGCTGCTCTGCTCTGCAGTCTGCTCTGGATCGATGGGAGGCAAGGGGGCACTTCATGGGAGACGAGATTGCTTTTCTCCTTAAACTTTCCATTTCTTCCCTCTTTTAAAGAATCAGTGTTGTTTCTTATTGCTATACTCTGCTGATTCCTACTCTTCTTCCTCCTCCTCTGTTAGACCATAGTACATTTAAAGACAAGTGCTGCTGTTTGCACTTAGTGCTACACAGTTAAGCATGTGCCTCCTTTTAACAGTAAAACCCTTTTGGAGCTGGGTCTCCTCCAGTCAGTGGGTTGTATTTCCAAGAATGTGCATGAGAGGCAGGAACGTCCCATGAAGAGCAGGCCCTGGGAGCATCTGAAGATAACAGAGACCAACTCATGGTCATCTGAAAACCTTTCTGGATTACTTGTTTGGGGAATTCTCCCAACACTTCTCAATACAAGTGGGTATTACACAAAGGCAGAAGTTTGCCTGTGGAGCCCTTTCTTTCAACAAGGAGATTAAAATCCAGCATCCCAAACAAATGGGCATGATGTGGTGTCAGTAAAACGTGTCCCTTGGCAAAGTGGGCATTAATTCTGCGCATTAATTGCCCTCCTCATCACTATCAGCTGGTCCTTAAGGTTTATAACCATGAATTTCTGAGAACATTCATCAGAGGAGGCTGTTTTCCTTAGAAAACTGTCCTTCTTCCTATGCACTGCTGTGAAAATTGTCCTATTTGGGACAGTTTCTCTAAAACACCAGTATTTTCCATAATCTCTTCTTTTCCTGCCCTGCTCCACATCCATTCAAGTAAAGCACTTTTCTATTCAGTGAAAAAAATCCAACTTTCCATGAGAAAGTGCCACAAATTTATGGCCAGTCTTTAAAAGTGGTATTTTAAGTTATCAAAGGAAAATGAAGAAATGTCATTCAGTGTCTGAACTTAGTAGGCAGAGAGAACATTGTGCAAGAATTTCACTGCTCCATCTGAGTTAGATATTTATTCTCACAATTGATTAAATAATCCCAAATTTGAACCAAGCAGAGAAAAGTCCTGTGGTGTTTTCATATTGTTTGTGAACTGAGGGGAAATAGCAAGTTCTGTACGGGTCCTAGTAATGCTCCCATAGCATTTGCTTGGGGAATGTCTTTCTTGGGCTTATCAACCCTCCTCCTGCTTTATTCTTTCTTTTTTACCATTTCTGATCACAATTCCTCTTTGTTCTGGAAGTTTCTATTCTCATTTCTTACTGTCTCCTTCCATATAGTAAATCTTTTTCTTGAAATAAATTGCATTTCTAGTTAGGATTATTTACAAAGGATTTGCTTCTTTGTAGAAGCTTCCTGTCTTAAATTGAAGATGAGAATGACTTCCCATAAAATCAGGCCACAGACTCTATAGTTCCTGGTGCTCCTTTTCACAAAGCAGCAGTGCATAATGTGCCGGAGTTTGACATGTGTTTTTAAGTTTGGCCACATTTAGTCTCACCATTCTTAGGTGAGCTTGGTTAACATCTTCATTACCCAGTAATACTTCAGGAGAGGAGAGTCAGTAATGTCTGCTCTGCCTTAAACTTTTGCACTGTTTCTCATCTGTGACAAATAGTGGTTTTCTTTTTATTATTTTTTTTTTTTATTTCTAACCCTTGCCTTGCACACAGAGGCAAGCTACATCTTTTATTGCCTACAGTATCAAATGAAAAGGTTTGAGATAAGGTTTTTAAGTGTTACTTCAGAACACACCACCATGAGAGATCTTCAGGTCTTTTCTGCGTCTACAAAGAGACCTCACAGCTGTATAGATTGTTGCCATCTTCTGTATAAACAGAGGTGATAGCACCAGGATTATTTATTTATTTATTTATTTATGGAAAGTGTATTCTTGTACTTTTACCTGTGGGTACAAAATTCGAGCTATTCAGTTACCTATGATCAAGGAGCTATGGCTTGGCAAGAAAAGACATATTTTTTCGATTAAAATTACTTTGTTTTGCCATTTTCGGTCTGACTTCCAACAGAAATTCAACATATGTGATTATGCTGGTGTGTCTTCTAGTTTGCCCCATGTAACTTCTGAACATATTAAACAATTTCAAACAAGTTTTGAATTGTGAGGGTGTGTCCATTCCCTCAAGTTCCACAAAAGCAAAGAAACTGCATCATGTCAATCTATTACAAGATAGCAGATTCTGTTATGGGAGGAATCCACAAGGAACCAGACTTTGTAAATCCCTCTCTTGACACCAAGCTTGTTGAAGGCCATTTTTCCTTGCTGCTGGTAATGCTGTTATCTCCTTTTCCACGTAAATTTAATGCAGGCTTTCATTTATCAGGAAGAAAACGTGAAAGTCATCCTCATGAATCCCAACATCGCCTCAGTGCAGACCAATGAGACCGGTCTGAAGCAAGCCGATGCCGTCTACTTCCTCCCCATCACCCCGCACTTCGTCACGGAGGTCATCAAGGCTGAGCGACCTGATGGATTAATCCTGGGCATGGGTGGCCAGACGGCTCTCAACTGTGGTGGGTGCAGAAGAGGTGCCCTGGCCCCCTGCAGCTGAACCTGTTGCTCCCACCACGTGTAGAGCAGACTTGATTTCTAGAGACATGTAGGACCTATGTGCCTGATGCGCTACCTAAGTTACCACAGGGAATAGGCAGAGATGCTGGCTGTGGGTCAGTGAGTAGTTGTTAAGCTTCAAACATTATATCTAATGGCTGCTTCTAATACTTCAATTTGGATATTCTGCTTTGCAGCTTACCTCTGTGTTATATTTGGACTGAGGATATTCCAGCTATAAACACTGATCTGATGAGCGAACAATCTGAGAGAGAGACTCAAATGAAAAGTTAGTTGCATTTAGCTCTTTGCAGCCGTATCCAGAAATACTGATCTGTTTTGGATTGCAGGTGGTAAACGGTAGCTTCAAACAGTAACCTCACTGGTAGTGCAAGGTTTTATACATTTTAAGCCAGAAACTTTCACTTTGTGGCTTATATCTTCCGGATACTTTCTTCATCCACCTTCAGTCCTCAGAGCTCTGACTTTGCTTGTGCTGCAGGAGTGGAACTCTTCAAGCAAGGAGTGCTGCAGGAGTATGGCGTGAAGGTCCTAGGTACATCAGTTGAATCCATCATGGCTACAGAGGATAGACAGCTCTTTTCTGACAAACTGACTGAACTGAATGAAAAGATTGCTCCTAGCTTTGCAGTGGAGTCGGTAAATCAGACAATTTTGAAAATGTTGGAGTTATGTTTAAAAAAAGAGTTTTGTTTTTTTGAATGCTTAGTACAGCTGTGGACTCTGTAGCTTGGACCCTTTCATCACTCCACAGTGATTGATGTTGGTTCACAGTGATTTAGAATGGGTGAAAGTGAAATTAAGCACTTGAAAGTATAAATTAATTTAGCCACTGACAAGAAAAATAAATTAGGTTGGTATCATATCTGTGCTGCAGTGCAAATACACCAGTTCAGTGGCTACTTTTATTTTTAAATCTTGTGCTAGCTGTATAGGCTTAGGATTTCAGGTCCTCAGAATCAGCAGCACTGAAATCCCTCCTGAAGATGAAAGAGTAAAAAAGTAATTGGTTCAGTGGGAAGGCCCATTTGAGTTCGGAGGAAACTGTTAAACCAAGAAGTCTATTGGATGGGTTATTTGATACTGTAGTCTGGGAAGCAGAGCAGGTAAGGACATTTCCTTGGGAAGTCAGCAGGAAAGTCGACATGTAACTTAAGAATAGAAATCACTTCCCAGTGTCCATACTTCTATTTCTGCTTGTCAGAACAAAGCGAGGTTACAAAGCTGAGTTAATTCTTTTTCATTTCTTTTCAGACAATGTAGTGTCTTACTGATGGAATTTCCAGTCAAATAAGCAAATGTAGTTTAAGACTCTTTTCAGCTTAGTTGTTACCATTGCCTTTGAAACCTGTTTCCATCTGCTTTAAGGTTGAAGATGCTTTGAAGGCTGCTGAAAAGATCAGATACCCTGTCATGATACGTTCTGCCTATGCCCTTGGTGGTCTGGGATCAGGCATATGTCACGATAAGGAAAGTCTGCTGGATCTTGGTGTCAAGGTTTGTTTGCAGTTGCAAACCCTAGAAATGGAGTCAGGACCTCTGATTTTTAGCTATTCTTCCAATAATTAGAAACAGGGCAGTTACAAGCAGCGTACATACCTTTTATCTATCCCTATGATGTTATCATGGTAACTTTTAATGTCCTCTTTTCATAATTCCGGCTTCTAATTTGGCCAATGCAAATGATTAAATGACATACCAGTTCAAATCATTAGAAAATAGTCATAATTTGAGCAAATGTTTCAGTAATTTTGAAAAACCCCTTCCTCCCCGTCACCCCAACATGCCAGGAAGGCATTCCACTTGCCTTCAAGAATGAATGACACATGAAAGATGCTGATGGTGTTGAAATCTCTGAAGAGCTCAGCGATAACACAACATTGGGGACAGAAAAGCTAGGAATCTTGAACCCCTACCATGTAAATGTGGTGTTTTTACTGTTTAAAAAACTCAAGTAGAGATTTAACAGGACAGTACTTCAAAATTTGACATTGGTAAGCTGTCTCTGGCTAAGAAACGACAGCTCTTTTTGCAGAAACTCTGGGATTATTTCCTTATATTTACTGTGAAAAGTGTAAACAGGTAATTGCTGGGATTTCTGGGAGAAAAAAAGAAAAGAAAAAAAAAAACCCTCAGATTCTCTTTGAAAACCTTGGTTGTCTGTTTTTCCTTATTTTCTGAGGTTCTTGATACCTCCTGAATCCCTAGAAGGGAACTCTGCTGGTGCCAACAAGACAAGCTCTATGTGAGAGTAATTTTTTTATACTCCCCTGCGCTGTTGTCATGCTAACAGATTTTGGGCCCAATATGCACAATACTGAAAAAGTATCTGCTCGGGCAGCATCTGTCCCAGGAAGTCTCAGGAATAAGATGGACAAGAACAGGAAAGAGGCAGTGGACCCAGTAACCCCATGTTAAAGGTTGATAGCTGAGATTGGGAACTGTGCGTGCTCAAACTTACATGTGGTCTATATCCACAAAAAGCAGGATTTTACTCAGAGACCCTCTAAATAGCTCTCTGAAAGGTTCATATTAAAACATTTTTCTGTAGGAAAACCTGGTTTTGATCAGCATTTCTTTTTGTTAATGAAAATGTTTTTGAATGTCTCCATTTTTCTCTGAAAATGTTTGAAGCAACAACTCTTTTCATAGACATTTTTCTGTAAAATTTTAGGGGTGGTGCAATTCATATTTTTAGTAAAATATTCATGTGTCTGAAACATCTCTTTTTCTACTAAAAGTCTAATTCTGTTTACTATTTAAGTTTTTCTTCAAAATTGTGCTAAAGGAACTTCAGCACTTTTGAATAAAGAATAATATTTCATAATTTATAATGTAAAATAATTCGGGTATTTTTGGGTTAGCTTGGCTCTTGGCTTGCAGTTCCATGGCTCAGCAGAATCTGTGCTCTTTCCCCTTCAATTAAGGAGACAATCTGTAGTCTTCCTGTGAACCAGACTTTCAAACCCTGGACTTTGGGCATGACTGACGTCGTATATAATTCAGATAACTGATCACCTGCGGGCTTGTCTTTTCATAGCACAGCCAATTTAAGTAATCTGGCCTTGAGTTGATGTCTCCTGAGTCAGCTGCTCTTGAGTAATGGGAGGCAATAGGGAGCAGGGTGTGTGAAGTACCACTCCTCTAACTTAGGTTTGTATTTTTTTTTACAAGTGCACCGGAGCTAAGGGCAGCATCTGGGCTGCATCTTGAGCTGGCTGTGCAGGGGAGACGAGACAAAGTTGATTTATGGGCAGCATTAAAAAAGAGGAGTTTTGTAAAGGACGGATTGGTAATGTGCCTGTTACCTTCTAGGATTTCAAGCGAGATGTGATTAATGCTTTATGTCTGCTAATATTAAGGCCATTTATTCACTTAGATTATACTCATTTACCAACAAACTGTATTTTTCATTTTTGTCTTCTGTGCTGAGGAGTACTTTCAGGAATAGCTTAAGAATAAATCATGAGTCTTGCTTCTGGTTAGTAGGCCAGTGATAAGTAGCATTATTAGTGCTGTTAATTAAGCAATATTTGCTAGCATCTCCCATTGCTCAGTCATTTAGCTTTCTGCACAGTTATTCACCTGAAATCCACCCACATGCGCAAAATCAAGTATGTCTCTTGCAGGATTGGAGCCTTAGATATTTTTATATTCTTATTAATTATTTATATGCCATTGCAAGCTCAAATGCCTTCTCATATTTTCTGCCATCTAATCACATAAATGTTTTCCATGCCTTTCAAATGATGTTAATGCATATTTTTTTTTTTTAAAGGTGCTTGTCATTAGTGTTATAAACTTAGCTAATTCTTTTTGTGTGTACATGTGCTGGTCTAGGATGTCTGGAGAGGTGCCACAGCAGCTTGAATATGAGAACATGTTCTAATAAGGTTTTCTTTTCTTCCTGTTCCTTTTCTCTAACATAAACCCAGGCACTTGCAATGACTAACCAAATTCTTGTGGAAAAATCAGTTGTTGGATGGAAGGAGATAGAGTATGAAGTTGTGAGAGATGCTGCTGATAACTGTATTGCTGTCTGCAATATGGAAAATATTGATGCTATGGGAGTCCACACAGGTAGGCTTGGGTGCTGGGTGGCTCACTACAAATGTCTGTTTTCACATTTCCATTTTCACATTTCATGGCAGAATTTGCTAGGCTGAACCTGTGGTTATGAACCCATTTTCCACAAGATAATCAGTCTTCTCCAAAAACCAGTGCTGGGGCTCCATCTGTCTGTGCCCTAATTGCACCCACAGTTGGAATATCAGTTTGACTTTGTTGCTGACAACAGGGTAGCAAAGAAACTGACCTCTGTGGCTAGCATTTACTGCCACTGAAGTGCTTCTTTTTCCTTCTCTTGTTGATTTGTGATAAACAGGGGATTCTGTTGTAGTGGCTCCAAGCCAGACGCTCACTAATGAGGAGTTTCAGATGCTGAGGGATCGTGCCATCAAGGTGGTCCGGCATTTGGGCATCGTGGGAGAGTGTAATATCCAGTTCGCTCTGCATCCAACTTCCCTGGACTACTACGTGATTGAAGTTAATGCCAGGCTCTCAAGAAGTTCAGCTTTGGCATCCAAAGCGACAGGGTAAGATTATAGATATTGACAAAAAAGGATGAGGGGAGAGAGGCGATACACACAGAAAATTATGGCAAGGGACTTGAATCAGTGTATTATTTAAATATGTAAATGAGAGCTGCAAGAAAGAAGCCTTCCTGCATCTGCTCTCCCTGCAGTTCAGACAAAGAGGGTCAGGTTTAATTTGCAGCAAGGAATGGTGAAGCTCTCATTAGGGAGGAGTGTTTCAGGCAGGGGTGGAGCCCTGTGTGGGACATTCCTAAGAAAAGTTCCCCTTGGCATCTGCTAGGAGAGACCCTGGGAGAGCTGGTCCTGCTGTGAGATGGAAGAACAGCTTGGTGACCTCTGGAGATCCGGTCCCACCTGCTGATGCTATTACTGCAGAAAATGGAAGAGCTCTTGGGGCGAGAGGAGGAAGCAGAGGAGCATAATAGCTGTCCTTAGAAAGCAGAACCAGTTTATCCGTATGTTGGTCACAAATCATCTCCGGGACCTGGAGGACACAGTTATTAATGAGCTGTCTGTCAGACTGACACAAATGGTATTGCTCGCTGTCTTTGTTTTGTTGGCTAATCATAAACTAATCGAGATAAGGATGGTCAGAACAGGCTGTTTAGAAATTGGCTTTTTAATTGCACTTTGCAGATGGTGTTGAGAGGTGCAAATTAATCTCTAATTTGCAGTTTTCAACAATTCTTGTGGAGGCTGAAGTGCAATAGCAGCCTGGAGGTGAGAACCCGTGGGCAGTCGACACTGGATTTGTCTTTTGGGTGACAAACTTGCGGCAAAACTTTCCCCTGGGTCTCTGGTCTTGCTGTGGGTGCAGCCCTGTGTGTGTTTCAGAGCAGCTTTGCTGATACCTGGCCCAGGTAGGGACTCTCTGCAGTGAGTTGGGGTAAGAAGCGGTCAAAGGCTGCAGTACTTGAGCACTGCAACCGGCCATGAGGTTGAGGAGGGTTGGGGGTTTCCTCAGAGCAGTTACATGTGGATTGTCCTGTCTGGAGGCTGCCTAAGAAGTTGGTTTTGATAGAAATACAGGAATAGGGTGTAGAGAGAAGCAACTGTCTGTCCAAAGGAAGGTACCAAAAAACATGTTATTTTTGGTTTGTTATCCAGTACAGTGCCTGGATTCACATAGCTAAAGACTCCTTGCAGATTGTGCCAGTGACTGGTTTCTTAAATACCCCGTTTCAGTGAAGGAGCAAAAGGAAGGGAGTGATTATAGCAGTATTCTGGTTAAGGCAGCTTTTGGCTGAGGGGTACTTCTTGTGCCACTGACGCAGTGCCTCATCCTACAGGGCTCTGCTGGTTCCTGCAGTGTGTACTCTATAATATTCAGAGTGGCTCAGCTGTCAGTACTGCTCATGAAAGAGTATGTGGCGTAAGAAGTAAATGCAGGAAATATTGTAGGTAATTTTTCAAGATGAGATTTTTCTTCTTATGTTGGAATAAAGTAACTTGTCTGCCTGCTGATGAGGCCTTTGCAGCCAACTGGAAATTGTGAGGAATGACTTACTTAGCTAAATGAGAACAACAGGCTGTTCTGCACAGGACTTGCTGCGTTTCCTCTGCTCCCGCTTGGCCAATATCAGCTTCACAGACCAGTTACCACTTTTCCTGCTGTACCCTGAAACTGTATGAGTTGCCTCTGTCTAAGCTGGGATCATGTGGTTTGCTCTCCAAGGGCAAGTCCTTTGGACTCTTGGCAATTAACCAAGTTTTAGTGGTAGACTGTGGCTACAACCAAACAGAGGCCTTGCTGCGTGCAGAGTATAGTCCAGCATGATAGGACCTCAGTGTTTAAAGTAAAAAGTAACCCACTCAATCATTGTAGTTCTGATTTTACATGTAAAGGAGAGGCAAGGTAGTTAAGCAGCTATATTGAGAAGAAATCAATGACAAAGCCAGGAATCAAACACAAATGTTCTGAACCTTAGGCCTTAGGGCCACAGCTTAAGGCTCTTTATTTATTTATTTTTCTTAACAACTTTTTTCTACCTTTAGTTTCTGGATAGGAAGGATGCATTTTTTATTATTATTTTCTATTTTTTTAGTAAGCCCTCAATCTTGTTTCTCAGATGAGTTATGCTTAACAGTCTGTCTCCTGGGAACTGGGGGCTGTTACAATTCACTTTTGCAAGTAATTTCATTACAGCAATTTCAGAGTATTAAGCAGCTTCCTTGTCGTTTGCAGCACCAGCCACAATATTCATGCGTTTCCCTCTCATTCTCTACCTCTCCTCTGTGGCAGGTACCCACTGGCCTTCATTGCTGCCAAAATTGCTTTGGGCATCACTCTACCAGAAATCAAGAACGTGGTGACAGGAAAAACCTCTGCCTGCTTTGAGCCCAGCCTGGACTACATCGTTACCAAGATACCCCGCTGGGATTTGGACCGTTTTCAGGGTACCTCCAACCAGATAGGAAGCTCCATGAAAAGTGTAGGAGAGGTGAGATGCCTGTTCTCTTCCTTTGCTCTCTTCCTTCACTAGAGAAAGTGATATCTCTTTCTTGCACACCTGCAGAATATCTAATTTCCTAGGCTTAAATAAGCCACACTGCTTGGGAAAGCTGACTTTTGAGGACATTCATTCAACTCAACTGAGTTTTGCCTAGCACTATATTGAATTGGAATGAATTAGGACTCTGATCTTGGACATCATGGTATGGATTCATAAATGGTTATCTTTTTTTAAAGGAATAAAAATTCCACTTTGGATTGCCTGAGGTTGACTTCATTCTTAACGTGTGCTAAAGGGCTCCCAGATTTATGCTTTGTTTGGAGTTCTGTAGCTGTGGTTAAATAGAGTAAAGCTTTAGAACTGTAGGTTTTTAAGATCTTCAGTGATGTTCGTTTTCCGTCATTTTCAGTCCCTGTTAAAACAGTGTGCCTAATTTCAGCATACTTCTGCCCTTGAAAGTGAAACACAACATGTAATCTTGCTCTAAAGTTTGACTTGCCGCTTTTAGAAGGTGATTATGTGTCATAGCTGGAACATGGCAGTGTGACTTTTAAATTCTGATTATTTTCAAGGTTCTGGGACAATAACAGCATTTTCAAATCAAGTTTTAAGAGGTGCAAAATTATCCATCTGATTAGTTAATTACATATTATCAACCAATGCAAAATAATTAACTGTATGTTTTGTTGGCTGCCTTTCTTTCCCCCTAATGCTTTCCAAGTATCTATTCTATGAAATTGTTTTGACATGTGAGACCTCTGTAACATCAATTCTACCTTGTGCAGACAACAAGCCCTCATCACAACTCAAAGGATTAATTAGAGTTTGGTTTCCCTGTGGCAAATTCTCCATTTAATAGCAATAAGGTTTTTCAGTGACTTGATGCTTATGCAGATTCCCTCTCCTCCCAAATGAACTGTCTGTGCTTAGAGGTTTTTACCATGTTCTGCAGAGCTGGGGTTCCCAAATACAGGTGCCCTGTGCACTAGCAGCTGTAAATGCTTTCTGGCTATTGCATTTGCGGGAGAAATTGCTGTCCCTCCAGGGACTGGATGTCACATCAGCAGCCTGCATAAAACCTCTGTGCTGCTTGGGATGGGTCAGCAGTGCGGGATGCCCTGTCCCACTCCATAGCTTGGAGGAAGCTCCTCCATTTTCCAAGAGCAGTAGTTGGTTAGAAGGAAGAGGGGGAGATGCAGAAGTCAGTATTTCAACTGTCCTGCTCTGTCCCTGCTGTGGGGCGATGTGTGGTCGGGGAGGGAAGCTCAAGAACTGCACTTGGTTTCTGGTGGAGGCAGCCAGCAAGAGGTTAATAACCCCAGGACAGGGCATCTTTGAAGCAAGGAGCTCCTTGCAGTTGTATCTCTATTAGTATGGCCCAGGAGTCCCCCAGGCACACACCTGAAGTCAGATTGCAGCATTTGCTGCATTTTTATTAATTGAATGGTCTGCTCTGACCTGTTTTTTTTTTTTTTTTCCTGAGCTCTGTTGTCCTGGGCAGTGGAGCTGTGAGAAAAGAGAGAACAATGTTATTTTTTTCCCTGACACTTTTCAACACTGTGTTTGAGATTTTGAAGCTGTTAGGGTTGCGTTGCCCTGGGAAATAAAAATGTAGGAATTTGAAAAAGGGCTCTGTTACTGCACAGCTTTCCACACAGAAGGCTTGTTTTCTGATTAGCTGTGGTGTCAAGTTTGAAGGAGGGAAGCTCCAGCACTGCTTTTCACCAGAAAGGAGTAATCTTTAACACAGTCCTCATAAGGGAGTGTCACCATTAAATGTAATTTAAAGGGAAAGGAACAGATTTCTTCTTCTGAACGTTAAAATTCCCACTGTGGGTCTCCATCTATAACAGGTTGTTAAACAAAAATGTCTTTCTGTATTACTACACACATGCTGTTGCTTAATGCTTTCCTCTACTAAAGTGCTTTAGAGCATTTTATAGAGGAGAGCAGCAACTTCCTTTATTTTACAGACAGAGAGACCAAAGCACAGAGCCACTTGTCTGAAATTCCCCATTTTGCCGATTATGGGCAGAACCAGTCCTAGAACTGGGACTCTCATGGCTCGAGGTGCAGTAAAGCTCCTTGAGCCCTGTCTTGAAGAGGGGACTGAAGGCTGCAATCTGTGTGTGTCACTTCAGTCCCTGCTTACGCTGGCACCCCGCAGGCATCAGCCGCTTGCGGTGGACCCTTGGCACATGTTACACGCGAGGGCTCTCGTTGCAGGTCATGGCCATCGGGCGCACCTTTGAGGAGAGCTTCCAGAAGGCCCTGCGGATGTGCCACCCCTCCGTGGACGGCTTCGCTCCGCGCCTGCCCATGGGCAAAACCTGGCCAGCCAACCTGGACCTCCAGAAGGAGCTATCGGAACCCTCCAGCACTCGGATACACGCGATGGCCAAGGTACCAAAAGATACAAGGCCCTTGAATGTAGTCACTGGATCAAGCCAGTGACAGGCAGGGTGTCTTTCCCTCACGCATGCTGGGCTCAGCCTATGAAGCAGGAGCCTTGCTGCTGAGTAGGACGAGTTTCCTATTGCTTGTTACTTCCCCTTGCCAAACATAGTAGTACCTGCAGCTGGGTGCATGTATGTCTCTTCCTCTGGTTGTTGTCACCTGTGCTTTCCTGACAACACCTGCACTTGCTGCGCGGAGCAGCAGGCACAGTTCATGCCTGCATGTGGCATGAACTGGCTGTTCACTCTCTTGTCACTGACTGTTGTCACTCTGTAGCTGGAAGCTAGTGGAAATGTTTTGTTTGCTAAATATTTGCTGCTTTTAGCCCTTATTTTATCCTAGCATAAGCCACAGTCGTATTTGGCTGTTTTTTCAAATTTTTATTTGGTTTGTTAGTTTTACTCTTTTTTATGAAATTTTATGAAGATTTTTATTAGTTTTTGAAAGAAGGAAAAAATGATCCTTTTGAGAAGTGAAGCAAAGGAGGCCAAGGAATGGCAAGCTGAAATCTGAGGGCACTTTATCTTTCCAGTTGGTGCATTGCCTTGGCTTGAACCTTAAACAAAACAACCCCCTTCTATTTAAATTTAGTTCTCTGAATCCCCTGCTGTCTGAAATAGGCTCTACTTCCCTTAGCATTTTTAAACCATCTCCTGTCACCTTAGGCAAATCACTTCATCTTTCAAGGCCCCCGGGTAAGGGTGGGTGTTACTGTGAGGGGAGCTGGGCTGTGAAATTATTTCTTGCCTCTGCTCCATAGATCCTTCCTGTGCCTGTAGCTCATGGTAAATGTAGAGTTAGCTACTTTATAGGGTAGATGCAATTTCACTTTGGCTTCCTGGTGGCTAATTTGTCCACCTGTCCATACACTCTATGAAAAGGAGGGGATAGTTGTCTTTTATAGCCTGTATGTGTCTTGTTCTTAAAGATCACAAGCCCTAATGGCAGGGAGCTCCCATGCATAATGTCTTGTGCCTTTGGAGCTGAGGAAGCTGCAGTTGTGCTTTATTTGTAAAAGGGTTTTTGCATATCTGTCCCTCTTAAAAATGACCTTAACAGAAAACACAAGATGCTCCATAAATGTATGGCTTGTCTGGCTGTGGATTCTCACTTATCAATCAGGGGGATACGTATGTTCATGAGCATAAAACACACTTCAGCAGCTGTGCTTGGTTATTAAAGCTTTCTTCTGTATCTGAGAGGAAAAATCTTGCTTGTCTTCTCCCCAAACAGCTCAAACTGCTTCTAGAAAGGTTAATCTTAGCCCCATGTTAGCAGAGGGGCTCTGAGGAGATGAAGGTGAGCCTGCACCCTGCTTAACACTCTGGGTATTCCCAGCTGTTGGCATTTCCACTGGAAGTTATTGAGAAAAGGAAGATCAGGGTCTTAATCCCTCCCAGCAGAAGAGCTGCCTGTGTCTGATGCAGTAGTTCATCCCCCTTAATGAGTGAGGCAAGCCCTGCTGTCCTGGCTTTGGCAGTGTCAGGAGGGGAAACCTCAGCAGCTGGTGCAGACGGCCTGGAAATCCCTATGCTGCTCACTGACATTTAAAAATCAACACTCTGTGAGCTTTGTTTAAAACAAGGTGAAGCTTCCTTGCATGTCTTATTCCCCATCACCACCCCATGCCCTGTCACTCAGCTCTCAAGGGCTTTTTACGCCTTTTTTATTTTTTTCCTTTTTCTGCTGGATGACGGTGGTATTAACACCACCATCATCAACAGTAATGGTTCAGCTGAAGAGTGTGTGTGGCTCCCTCAGAGCTATTGCTGTTGTAGTGGGACTCCCTGTAATACATAGAGGAAGGCAGCAGGAGAGAGGCTGAAATACGTAAGATGAGCTGCTCATGTCCCGACTGAAGATGCATGTGATCTGCTCCGAGCACTAAGGAGCTGAGATGGGAGACTCCTCACAGGAATTACACTGTGCCGGTGTTGTGTGCCAGTGGTAATCAAAGCTTCAATTGCAATTCACAGTGCAGGTGCAAATCTATTAAAAAAAAAAAAAAAAAAAAACCCTTTCAATGCCGCTACTCATGGGACTGCTGTAACAGTCCTGTACTTCGTGTTGCTGTGTCTGGAAAGCTTGTAGGCCTGTGGAGTCCTAGCTAAGGAAGCAGTCTGGGAATGGCTGGTTCCCTTCAATGGAACAAAGTGCATGGGAGACTTCCACTGCTGTTTCTGCTGTTTGTGAAGAGGCAGTAGGCTTGATCCACAGCTTATTATTTCCCTGAGCAAGAGACTCGCTGTGAGAGGGAGGCCCCAGCGAGTCACTTGAAGCTCCTTTGGAAAAGGTAAGAATTGTTTTGAGGTTCTGTCGGTGTTGGCAGTGCCTGATGAGAGCTGCTGCACGTTCCTCACATTGCCAGTGCCTTCTGGGAGCTCCTCCCAGCTTCCACAACATCTCCTTATCACAGGGCTCCAACATATGACACGACAACAATACAACACTGCGTCCATGGGTTGCTAACCTGGAGGAATAATCCTGGTGTGCAGCAGGCCCAGTTTGTTCCTGAGTTAGTGCTGCCTTCGAGCAGTGCCGTTGCGCTGGCCTCCTTCCAAGGAGCTCGCCCTGCAAGAATGCAATTAAGCGTAGTAGCAAGTTAATGAGCCTGATTACTCGGCCTCAGCAAAGATACTGGTATTACCATTTTGGTTGATTGTGGCTGTTTTATCAGGAGAGTTGTAGCAATTCAGCCAGTGGTGAGAACTGTTTAATTTCAGTGTTATGATAGAAGATAAGACTGCATCTTGGGGCGTTCTTTGTTTTTCTTTTAATATGGTAGCATTCTGCACAATGTTGTTGTTTGGGTAGGTCTGTGGGGCTCCTTTTCACCCCATGAGTGCAAATAGTTCTGACAAAAATTAAAATTACAGAAAAAAACACATGGTCTCAATAAGATAATGCAGAGGAATGTGAATGATAACCGACATTTACTTGAGGTATAGGGAGACAAGTTAGAATTATACTAAAGCGATGAAATATTGCCTGGGACTGGACTCTCCCTGCAGATATATTTTAGGGACACATGTTTTGATTTAGCTTTGCTTCAAAAGATCAAGGTTTCTTCTCCAAAGCAGAAGTGTTTCTCCTGAACAGAAATCTGGACGTTTCTGTTTAACTTTTGCACCTAAGAGGTTGACACTGAGATTTGGGAACCTTAGCAATTATGGGTGCAGATGGCGGAGTTGTCACAGCAGAACATGTCTATGTGTATGTAGCTGTGGCAGATACTCACCTGCCACCAGGTCTTGCTGACAGTAGTTGAAGTTTGGTTGGGGCCTTGGTGAAAAGGAAATTCTCTGTGGAAGCAGCAGGGAATTGCTTGGTGTTTCCGTACATTCTGCTGGAGGTTCGTGGTTTTGGTCACTGTGGGAGACATGATGCTGGTGTAGATCAATCTTTGGTTTGTCCATTATGGTCTATGCTAGTTCTTATTTCTTTATATTATACAATTATGGCTACTTGTTTGCAACTAGCTTTGTATTTTTTTAAGGATCTACTCAGAGATTGGTTGGTGTTGTCTTCCTTTTGCAGGCTTTGGATGATGACCTCCCTATGGATGACATTCACAAACTCACAGCCATAGACAAGTGGTTCCTCTATAAGATGCGCAATATTGTGAACATGGAGAAGATCTTGAAGGAAGTGCATAGGTAAGGGGAGAACAGCAGCAAAAACCAACTTTGTCTTAGTGATTCTCTGGGAATCTTACTACAGGGAAAATCTGTGGCAGGCCTGAGATATACTGAGTGCTGAAGACTGTTCCTGAGCGCTCAGTGTCTGCAGTGCTGTCTTCAAGCCTAGTTCATTCCCAGACAGAGGAAATGTCTTCTTGGGAAAAACACTCTGGCTGGTTAAATCTCTTGGCTGCTCAGGAAGATTATGGAAATGGCACTTTATTTTGCAAAATCCTTGCTGCATCTTTGAAGTTAGGACAGGGAATGCGGATGCCCTGCAACTCCTAACAGTAGGATGTGTTACTAGGATAGAGGTAACCTTCGAGTGCAGGACTTGTCCTTACTTATTACACCTAGGAGTCAAATATGGTGCATTTTTGGGACTGGCTGATTGATTTTTAAGCTTTTCTACCTTACTGTGATAATGCACTCTGTGTTGCTTTTGTCCTTACTTTCAAACACCTATAATTCCAGGCATATTTGAATATAAATCTTCTGCTTTCTTCAAGAAAAAAAATGACTGTATAAAACTAAGCAGAAAAGATAGCAGTAAATTAAAGTGCTCAGCTGTATTTCGGTTCCAGCCTCTTGCTGACTTGAGCTTTGCCTTCATGGTTTATGAGGTTGGGAGAACCTCCTTGCTGAGTTATTGGCTGCTTGTTGGCTTTTTTCTTTTGGATGCCCACTGTGTTAACTGCATTTTGCCACAGGATGGCACTGGAAACGCACAGTACCCAGGCTGTCATGAAGGTGCTAGCTAGTTTGCCTGCTGTGATTTCTGTTTCTTTGACCAGCTGCACAGTTTTAATTGAGCAGTTTTTGGTCTCCCTTACCCCCACCCCCTGGAACAAGCTGAATCAGGAGCTAAACGGAAGTAGAGGTAGGGGAAGATGTTGAAGCGGAGGAGTAACTTGGTTATTTACAGAAATCTGCTTGCCTGTACAATTTTTTGTGCCCTTCGGTACCTTAAATATATATATGCAGCTCCCGAGGATGAAAAAAATACCCAGAAGCAGTTGGATTTTCTCACTGTTGGATGGCACGTTCTGGAATGATACGCCTGGGGTCTCAGATATTGGGCATATCGTCACCTGGTATAAATCTGGCTTCAGTCAGAAGCCAGTGCTGAACTGCCCTACATCACTGAGATGGTTGTCCCTTTCTCCACTACAGGTAGCAAGCAGTATTATCAATGTAGCCAGTACCTAGTGCTATCGCACATGGCTTTTTCATCCTTCAATGAGTAAATAACAGACTATAGGTCTGGCCTACTGCAGGAAGCAATGTTCAGCCTTGTATTTGTATCATGTGGGGGATGCAATGCACAGGAGGTGTAAGTGCATCCATGCGGTTTGACTGAGGTTGCCATGGTGTAAATTAAATAACCAGGAAAGATTTCCCCTCCAGTGTCCTTACTTCCCAGTATACTTACCTTCCCAAGGAGACTGTTTCAGCTCCCAGCTTTGGAAGGAGGGACTGTAAGCTGCATGGGAAGGAGGGGATGGACTGTCCAGATACATTACGTTGAAGGCACCTTGGCACCGAGGCAGAGCCTGGGGAAGGCACTTGTGACCTGAAGTAAGAGACTAGTCCGGTGAGCCACATCAGGCAACACATCTCTGCAGCACTCAAGGGAAAGCTAATCGAGTGATGCAAATGAGACTTGGCACGCGTGTGCCCTTCCTGCAGCCAGCTGTTTCCAGGCCCTGGCATGAATTTTACCTGTGCTGGGGGATTATTTCCAATTGAAAAGAATGGACTGTGACACACTCATTGTATTGAATCTTTTTGCTGTTGAAATATAGTCACTGTAACCAAAAGCATTTGCCCTGTCTCAAGGCACTGCTCTTGGCTACAGGCTCACTTGCAAATAGCTCAAATCCATCCCTTTTTTTCTCTTGGTGGGATTTGGGGTTCTTTGCAGTAAGATTTGGGTTGCAGTTGGGACTGCAGCTCTGCACATAGTTATTGATTTGGATCCACTGGATCTGTTGCAGAACGTGTTAGGGAGGTGATGGTCTCTACCATGAGAAGTGGTATTCCTGCACCATTTACTTTTCTTCCAAATAACTTATTTCCAAGGAAACTCGGACCTGATGCCTGTGAGGCTGTGTAGTTGAGTCGTGCTGCAGCAGTGTTTCAATCTGAATGTGCCTCTGGGCTCTCTAAGATGGGAAGAGTCCTTTCAGGGGATGTGATTTATCTGCAGGAGAGCAAATGGTCTGCGTCGAAGGGGAGGGAGGAAAGCCATCTCAAGGATATTTTCAAGAATATCCAGTAATATCCTATGCAGCCTCAAACCTCTTCTGTTTCTTCTGTGACCCCAACCTCTCCACATTTCCTCTTTTTAGTGGCTCCTTCATTGCTGTGTGCATGGTGGCTGTTTGTTTGCTTCTTTTTTTCTTCATTAGGAATCTCTTCCCTTAGGTTTGGCTTCAGCTGTCCAGAGAGGGAAAATTGAGGGAGAAGGCCCTGGAGCGACCCCACACTTCGCTGCACTGACAGCTCATGAAGGAGAGGGGAGTTCAAAAGGGCTGTGTGCAGCTGACTGGAGCAGGAGGGACTTAAAAGGCCAGGGTTATGGAGCCAGTCCATAGGGTCCAATAACATTTTAATCTTCAGGACCCCAACTGAAGCCCAAATTTGCAGCATGATGTTTGCAGAATAGCGTGTAACAAATACCAATATTTGTAGGTGCAAGGGAGTAGGCAGCTGTGCAAAATAGGCACTTAAGGCCAAAACACAGAAGGACAGAAGCCCTCCTGAAAATCAGTATAACGTCCTTTGGGTGTCTCTGTAGCCACTGAATCTGGATCCATTTGTATTTGGCACTGAGAGCTCAGAGGGGTGGAGGAGAAGGGAAGGGTAATGAGGTCAAGTAATCTGCTGGTCTGAGTCTGAGCAGCTCCGTTTCAGAGAAGACGGCCCACTTATAGTGTGCACAGCAGTGAGTACCTTGCCCAAGGAGGAGCACTTCAGCAGTGGTAGAAAGCTGTAAAGATGAATGGAAATGAGAAAAGAAGACTCCTCAGCCAGGGAGTAGAGGGTTGAACATAGAGATGGTAAAACTTGCCCAAAGTCTCGGGGCAGTCTGGCAGACCAAGGGGCTGATATCTGCCTCTTAAAGCTCAAATTATCCATAGTGAAAAATGCAGATTTTCGATTTGATGGATAAATTAACTAGTTCATTAGGATTGGGGAATGAGGGCACCAGTCATGGAGTTTTGTTTTAGAAAACCTTTGAAACATGGAAAGCGGCTTGCTGGAAGCAAGAACCAGTTCTGAAACACGGCTGTGGTGAAGCAGCTACAGTGCAGGGGCTGGAAGTAAAGCCTGACTTCAGCGGATGACCTGGGGAGCGCAGGAGGAAGGAAAGATCGGGCAGACCATCAATAACTGTGCCTCTCCAAGGTGGGTATTGCACTCCCGCTCTCTTCAAAAGCAGCTTTTCTGCTGACTTGTGTGCTTTTGGGGCAGGTCAGAAAGCAGAGGTCACATCTTGCCTGGATATAAAGCAGAGCAGCTCCAGCAATGCTAAATAAGGCTGTGCTGATTTATGCTGTTTGAGGAGCTGTCGCTAACATATTTGTTGTGCTCACTTCTAACAACCTGGGAAGATTACATGTGTCTCCTGAGTGAACCGGAGGGCAGGGAAGACTCAGACTCAAATTAGGAATTCAGTACATGAGAGGAGAATATAATACAAGAAGTTATATAGCAGAACTGCCTGTGCTTTGTGTGGATCTGCCTTAGAATCCTTTGTCTTATAGAGGTGTAAGTGGTAATTTCACAACTGTGTTTCCCTATTTGAAGTGTCGAATATTTGTTAAACTTCACTCTGCTTTTTATTTTCCTTTGATAGGCATGGGATACAGGTTTGCCCTTCATGTCGTTGGGGAGTCTCTGCTGCTAGACTTCCGCGTGCTGGATGTCCTGCCAAAACCTCAGACCATCCTTCCTCAGGGTAGAAGAGAGCATATACAGCCTGTTCCTTGGCTGTGTTTTGACTTGAGCTGTCCCTTCGCACATCACTTGATTCTAGGTGCAAGTCCTTTACGTCTAAGAAAGTAATATGAGGTTCATGTTAGGCGAGATCTCCACGATGAAATTTATTAGCCTGTGGACCTGAGTGCTGAAGATGCAGAGCACTAGAGTGATGGTTGTTCAGTGAGCAAGATCTGTTGGTTTACAGCTCCTGCTTCCCTAAATGCTCCTTAGATAGCTTTTTGTCAGTCATCTCATGAGCTTCTCAGGAAGAGAAAAATGATAACAATCTGCTTCCTTGAGAAGAGAGATGCAGGGAGAGATTTTATATGCTGATCTCATTATTTTAATTGCACCGTGTTCCAAATCTTATGGAATGTCAGAAGCAATCAAGGAAGCCAGTAGGAGCCTTGAAGCAGAGGGGTCGGTGAGTTAGAGAGTCGACTGTGTCTCTGCACAGAACCAAGCTGAACACCCGAGCCTTGTGATGTGCTCCGAGGCTGTGACCCTTCCAAAAAGGGGAGAGCTCTTGGGAAATGTTAGGATTTCCCACTCTAGCACTGCTTGCTTCTGTCCCCTTTGCTGCCACTGTGGCCAAGCTTTAATTTGGTCTTGAGGCCACCGCCTGCATATTGAGGAAGAGCCAAGTTCAGGGGTGGACTGAGGTGGTCATGACTTCTCAAATTCCCCTGGCACTTCCAGGCTGCATGAACAGTTTCTGAGATTCCCCTGAGATGTCCTGTAGGGCTGGGCCTGTGTGCTTACAGGGTAATAAATGCTCCCAGCTCAGGCTTTTAGGCCCAGTTACCCAAATATCCATGAGATTTAAGCCTGTTAAGATATGCCTAAGCAGTACACAGGGCAGGCATAAACTTGATGGCAGCATAGTTAACTCGAAGCAGGGCCTGATTTGGGAGCCAGGGATGAGTGCTGTGTCTCATGGATAGCCGGGTTTTCTTGCTGGCAGGTTTATTTATCATCACTTCTAACAGGGTGGATCAGATGGAAGTCAGCAGAGAGGAAGAGAGGGCTGTTGCAGAGCGAGTGGGCTCCCCTGGTAGTTGCGACGCTGCCAGCCTTCTTCCAGGCACTTAATAGATTTCCCCAGGTTCTCTGTGCCAGGTGAAAATTTCCTCATTAAAGGGAATTTATTCCATTTCCTTTTAGCGGTGTTATTGAAGAAGCAGTGGGAGCGGATGGAGTTCCTGAGATGACAGAGTGGATTTTCTAAACAAAAAGCAACAACAAATTGATGCTGAAAGCTGCAGAGAAGGTGCAAGCGACATTTGTACTGTTCCTCAGCTGCAAAAGGTGCTGGGAACATAGCTTCCTGGGGAAATGAACAGCCACTGAGTGAGGATGTGTGGAAAGGTCTGGCTCTCTGATTCAGAAGGTCCTAAATCTCTGAGTATCGTTTTGCAAAGATGGCTGTTTGAAAACGTTGGTGTTTTAGCAGAGTCTGGAACCTCCTAATCTTCCCTTGTTGTGGACTTTGATTACAAATGCATTAGTTTGTCATTGCAAGCATTTTTGCTCAACCTATGGAGAGTAAGTGGTGCTGCAAGGAAGGTGGGAAGGCAATGATGTAGGGTCATGTGTTTGGGAAGAGCCCAAAATGAAAGGGGTTCTTTTTAGAGCCTGACTGCTGGAGACCTTGGGAAGGTCATTTACACTGAAGCTCTTCAGAGAAATCAGAGGGATTCTGCTCTAGCTGCCTTTAGTGTCTATGGCAAATCTAAAGGGCCAACTTTGAACAAAGGCGGGGAGACCAAAGCTACTTAATGCTGAGTCTTAACCATCACCGTGTCTCCAATTCACTCTCTGCTGCTCGAGCAGAGGCTCCTCGCTGTCTTTTGTAGCCACCATGTTGCAAGTCTCATCTGTCATGTTTTGCTCGTGATGTGCTGGGAGCCGTGGAGGAGGGAGGGCTATTTCATTTCTCACGTCTCACACAATGCTTGTCCTGCGCAAAATCAGTTTCCTTTTTGTGTGGATTAATAAATGTCCCAACCCCATCTGGGCTGCTAGCGCAAGGCCAGTGAATCACATATAATATCACTGGTTCTTGTCCACTCATCCTGCTGGGAGGGGTGTTGGAAATGATGACAGATGATGTTATGGAATACAAGAAGTGGGATTGAGGCAAGCCACAAGGGAAGGCAGTGCTCTGTGTGACAGCAGTCACACAGCAACTCGCTGTGTGTGTACTGAGGCAGGAGCAGGGGCGAGGGAGGGAGCACAAATGCTCTGGCACAGACTCATTTTCTTGGGGTCACTGGGTCTGCTCACTTGTGCTTCAGCGATGCAGAAGCTGGGAGGGAAATGTAATGCGGCCGTGTCCTTTCTAATGGCTAGCGAGGCCTAACAGCTGTTTTGTGAGAGAATCTGCAGGTTCTGTTTGCTCCGATTGCTGCTGCAAAACGCTCCTGCCTTTGGTGCTGGCATTCACAGTTCACACAGGGCCCCCTACCCTGGGGCTGAAATCAGAAAGTCAGAAGGATTCTCCAGAAAAGCAGCCCAGCTCTGCCCCAGGAGAGCTGGCACAGGGAAAGAACAGCTTTAAGGGAGCTGTTGGGATGCTGCAAAGTGGGTCTGATTTTGGGAAGTCTTTCTGCATTCAGAACCACATCCAAATGTGGAAGCTCAGAGCTGCTGGACTGCTCCTCTCATAGGCAGGGAGAGCTGCATGGGCTCATGCTGCAGGGGTGGGAGATGTGGCAGGAGGGAGGTCTTGGAGGGAAACCTCCCTGGGATCGGGACCCACAGGTTTCTGCTCCCCAGGGCTGCCATCGTAGTAGCTGCATTGTTGTTCCCAGTGACTCTCGCCTATTGTGCACCAGCCTGACCCCATGGAGCACTTGGAGCTGCTCCGTACCCAAGCCAGAGTGGAAAACCCAACTCAGGGGCTCTTTCATGCCTCAGCTTCTTGACACGTTGCAATAAAACAGCCTTACCCCTCTCCTTCCACTCAAATAACATAATGCTATTTATTTAAAAATACCACCGAGCAAAGGACATAATTCAAAAGCTCTGATTTAGGAAAATAGCTTGTTTGTTAATCATTTCCTTTTTCCTGATTCAGAGCTTGCGTGCTCATAAAATATTGATTTATTGGGCAGGCAACGATGCTTCTGGCAATGAAGATGAAAAGCAGAAGCGCTGATAAAAATACATAGGCTTTTTATGTTTTTGCAAGAGCTAAGCTTAGAAAAGGTAGCTTAGAAACAGGCAGAAACTATCTGAGCTCTATGTGGAGTCAAACCAAAATGAAACAAAGATGCTATGGGAGAGAAGAAAGTGTGTAATGGGAGGGGAGAAAAAAGTGTGTGATGGAGGAAATAACATAGGGATGGAGAAAATGAAAACTTCACAAGGCAAATAAGCAAAAAACTTACGGAGTTCCAGAGAGCTGGGGAAACAGAGGACTTGAAACAAAGAGCAAAAACTAGGACTCCTGAAAAGCAAAACCAAAGAAAGCTGGAACATGTGGAAGGCTGAAAGGCCATGGCTGCAAGTAAATAGGAGCTCTGCAGGGAGCTTGTGGCTGCTGTGAGAGGCAGGAGGTACAGGTACATGTTCTGTTGATGCATCCCTGTCTGGTGAGGCCTCTGTTTTAAAATTTGCAGAAGGAAGGGAGTTACTCAGTTGAATTTCAAGCATGCGGATGTGGGAACACTGAATCCAAGTGCGTAACCACGCTTAGTCCTCCTGGTAAATGACCATATGGATGCTGTGGACATGTGGGGCTTGCACCAACCCCCAGTGGGAAATGCTGCCTGGGAAGTGGTGAGCCCCATGGTGAGTCACTTCAGTAACTCAGGAATGTGATGAAAAAACTGTTGCACGTCCCAACAGCAGAAATGTCCTTATAGGCTTTACCTAATAGATATGGGACATGTAAGAGGTCTGTTTTGTACCGGGTGAGGATGTCCTAGGTGTCAGCTTCCCTTTTCACCTGTGTTTCTACAGCAACAACCCCTCATGCAGTGTGGAAGACATGAGCACACACATCTTCGGACTTGTACTGTCAAATTGATGCAGAGTTTTCTGTATTTAAACCCAGTGAAGCTGTTCCAGAAGAGACACTGAGGAGAGCCAAGCAGATGGGCTTCTCGGACAGGCAGATTGGGAAGTGCCTGGGACTGACCGAAGTCCAGAGCCGAGAGCTGAGGCTGAGGAAGAACATAGTGCCTTGGGTGAAGCAGGTACTGTGAGAAGCACTGCTGTGTGCTGCTGCTGCTAGCATGGGGGCTTCTAGGGGTGCTGTGACCACGAGATCATTGTCCTGTTAGAGAAAGCAAAGGTAAACGAAGGGGAAAAGGGGCCTGTGTTAACAACAACGGCAATTTGGATGTTGACACAAACATCAGAGGATGCAGAATTTCGTCCAATTTACTGTAAATTCCTCCCTGCAGTCCTTAGTGCAGTGGCATGAACCTGTAGACTGAACATCCCTGAAGAGGGACTTAAAATATTCTTGTTAATTTTGTGCTTGGTGAGGTAGACACAGCCCTCTGGCTTCAAAAGGCCTGAGAAGGCTGATGGTGGCCCGCAATACTGTGACCATGCAAAGTACAGTATGTCTTTTTTCTTGGCAGTAACTTTTTACAGGGTGGTACTTTATGGAAACGTCCTGCTGTTAGGGGCTCGTTTGCCATTCAGTGTGATAGCACGAGCGTAATGAGCTCATCTCGAATTCAAGACAGTGCCACAAGTGCTTTGCTAGGTCTTCTGTTAGCGTTGTTTAAGGGATGTTGATATTAAAGTACCGCCAGCTGTTTTTATCCCTGAAGGTGAAGGGAACCCCCTCCAAACCACTGAATATTTCTGAAAGACCCATCTGTGCCCTCAGGCCTCCAGATGCCAGATCTGCTCCTGTTCACAGCTGCTCTTTCTTCCATGGCCTCACCTGCCCTACAGAAACAGGGCTGCTCTTGCACTATGGTTTTTATAACTGCATATGGCACATAATTTGTGAGCCGTGAGTTCTTCAGTACGGTCATTCTGCTAATGCCTGCGTTTGTGGCACCGCAGCAAATGTTTCTTTTTGAGCCCTGAAGTCCACGTTGCAGTAATAGCAACCATAATGAGCAGCAGAGACTTGCATAGTGCTAATGCCGTACGTAAGGTCACAGTCTTCCTTACAACGATTTGGGCAACCAGTGGGGATTTGTGAAAATACTTGGAGAGCAGCAAGATTTTTAAATTGTAGGATGGAGGAGTTCCTGGCAGGACTGCTCTGATGCCCGTTCAGTATTCTATGTGGGAATATTTGAGCTCTTCCTTCAGGGAACTTCAGCAGTAGCTCGTGACCTAGATGAACTAGTTACCATGTATAGCATGTAATAAATAGTTGGCACATACAGTTTATGAGCAGCCTGGTGGGGAAATTATTCTTCTGGGCTCTCTAGTGACTAATTACATATGAAAAGTTGCTGAAAAGTACATGTAAGGAGTGGTTGAAAACCCACTCTTGCTTTGTGTGCCATTTAGTTATCAAAGCAAGAGATTTATGATAACATAAATACAGAGTGCTTCCTCTGCTACTGCTCCAGACGATCACTAAGTGATAATTGCCTGTGTGGTTGTACTCAGTGAGGGATTAAGATGGGATCAAGAGTATAGGATGGAGAACCCAGATGTTGCAGCTAAGGGATTCAGGAGACGTGAAGGAAAGTAAATGTGTGTAATTAATGCTGTCCGAGTAACTAGAGAATGGGGCAGAGGGAAGGAGAAGTGGATGGAAGAAGACTGTGAGCTTGGAGGTAACGCCTCCTGCCAGCTGACCTGGCTGGCCTGGGGAGAAGGCCAGGCAATGAGGGAGATTCTTTTGCTGCTTTGCCAGCATGTCACGGTTCAGGTCATCTCTGTTGAGGAAAGAAACACACGATGGCAAAATATAAAACAGAAGGGAAGGGCACGAGGGTGGGAAGAATAAACTGTGTATAAGGGAAATCATGTGTTGGCCAGGTAACAATCCCTTCTCTGCTTCCTCCCCACAGATTGACACGCTGGCAGCGGAATACACCGCGCTAACTAATTACCTCTACCTCACGTACAATGGGCAGGTATATGAAACATCAGTCTTGCTGCTGTCTGCTTTGATTTCTTCTCCCTATGCCATGTTATTTCTGGAGACCTTGCAGATGTCTCTGTAGCAGTTGTGCATCATCCCTTCCTAGCATTCATTTTTTGAGGAAATGCACAGTTCCCCAGGCTGCTTGAGTAGGTAGGACAAGTCAAATAAGTGGTGCTGTGTTCCTTCTCATTTAGGTGCAGCACCATTAATTCCAGTGGAGTTGCACCTGATTTACACAGCAGTAAATGAGATCAGGCTCAAGCCCTGAAGGATCAGACTATTGAATGTGGGCTGAACACGAGAAATTGTTTGTTCTCAGAAGCATGGAGTGAGGTGCTGCTGAATACACATCCTAATGGCTTCTCTCCCTCCCTTTTCAGGAACATGATGTAAAATTTGATGACCGTGGAGTGATGGTGTTGGGCTGTGGACCGTATCACATAGGTAAATCTTTCTTACAACTCCTCTGTCCTCCTTGCACCCTCGAGCCTTCTTGGATATTCTTGTGGTTCATTTGTTCCTCTTCTCATGTGATGCCAAAACCCTCCAGAGCACAGTGCACAGGACATCAATTCCTAGCACAAGGTTTGTCTTTTACACTTGCTTGGGGACTTCATTTCACGCCCTGGAAAAGCAGGAGAGTCTTTAGTACTTTTCACTTGAAACTGGAGACCACATCACCTAGTCACGACTACCACAGAGGGTGTGCATTTTTGTTTGTTTTCTTTCGTTTGTTTTTAATACATGTATCTTAAGTTTTGCAAGTATTAAAGCTTTTAGGAATCTGGCACTTTGTTACGGAAGTTCGTTGCTGCCACAGCCATCTCCAGTCAAGCATTCCTAGTGCCAGCTCATGACTATGTTGTTATGTGCTGTCTGTTTTATTACTGTAAGCATATATGTTTATGGTGATATTTGAATATCTTCAGCTAATTTTGTATAAACAATTCTGTGTGCTGTTTTTTCAACACACTTAAACAATTCTGCAGCATCAGAGTTTTCTCGTGGCCATGGGAACTGCTAGACAGATTGCGCTGAGTTCTTTGTATGCTGACTTTTTCATTTCATGAGTCCTTTCCAGATAGCTTGCAGTTATTAAGAAAAAAAACTGTTGTTCAGAAATATTTTTGCTCCGTGTCTCAGAAGCAGTGCTGATGGGTTTTGATAGCTAAAATTTAAACTGTGTGCGTTCATTTTGCTTGGACAGACAGGTCACATGCTTCACTGCTGCTGCTGATTGTAGGAGGTGTCTTTTTGAACTCTGCTTCCGATAGGAATGTTGAGATGAGTGATATTAGGAGGAATGCTCCAAGGTGATGCTGTTTGCTGTAAATGCACCTAATAGTTCTGTACATGGGTAGGACAGTTGCAAAAACGGAACATGAAAGGGATGGCAATGATATTGAATAATTTGAATGTGTGCGAAAACACTTTGCTCTGTTCACTTGAAACTACTGATAATATTCATTGACTATATAGGTCTGACCTTGGTCTTAGGGAGGATTCTTCAGAGAAGACTGTAACTAAAGAAAGCCAGCTAATGGAAAAAATGGCTCCTGTTTAGTACAATCTAAAAGATGCTTCCCAGGTGCAATAGCCAAGTTGATATATTTTTTATTATTCTTGGAAAGGAAGTATGTGCTTTTTGCTTATGCTTTCAGCACTGTACTGCTGATTCAGTGGGAGTGCAGCCCCTGGGCACTGGGGCTCTTGCCCAGCCTTCAAGGCAGCGCCTGCTCCTCGCTGCTGCTATGGGGCTCGATGCTGTGCGGGGAGAGGGCTGCCCTGCTTAGGTTTTGCTTCTGTGAAAGTGAGTGTTGAAAGGCAAAGATGCCTCAGTGATTCTCCACCACTTTTACGCATCAGCTGGGCATGGCGTGCGCCGATCTAACGTGACCACAGCCTGGAAGGGAGCTCAGAACCGTGCGTGCACTGAAACAGTGACACCTTCACTGCAGCAGGCTCTGCTCAGGTGGCAGCAGTTGTTACCAGCTTTACTAATTGTTTGCTATCTTCCCCTTCACCTCTCTTTGGACAGGAGGTTGCTGGATGAGGCGGGAATATACATACATGTGCTCTGCTGTTTTCCTGGATAGTATCCAAAGCTGGCAGATGAGGATTCTGAATGGCCTTGGTGTCCCAGATTTGAGGCTTCATGTGTGTATAGGAACTCCTGAATAATGGGATATTTGCACGTGTAGGAAGTAAAGTGTGTGCCTGATTGTGAGTGACCTGTAACAACCGCCTGCTCTTTATCAGCTGTTGTGGAGATAGCAGTTCAGCACAGTCTGAATTTCTAGCCTATCTTATGACACGATTGCATATGAAAATACTGATCTCAGTACTTAGCTGTTATGTGATGACTAAGGATATATCACGATGAGGTCAAGGTTTTGTATGCATAACATAGCATAAGGTTTGTAAGCATAAGGTTTTGTAAGTTTTGTAAGCTCTTCAAATTTAAATATGCATAATTCTCTGTTGAGGGTAGCCCCCTTAGATGTTTGAGGATAGAAATTCATAGGGCACTAGCCGGTCTGGATTACAACACTGTACTCCCACGTCCTCCTTCCCCAGCTCACGCTTTGGGATGTTTAATTTCCATGGGAAGACGATTAGGCTTCTTGCTCTTAGATGTCAGAGCCGATGCTCTGTTGTGTGGGGTTTTTTGGGTCTCAAGCTTGAATGCTAAGAACATTTGTTTGTATTTTCTTCTCCACATCCCTCGTGTCTCTCTGCCCACCCTGGCAGGCAGCAGCGTGGAGTTTGACTGGTGCGCTGTCTCCAGCATCCGCACGCTGCGGCAGCTTGGCAGCAAGGCGGTCGTGGTGAACTGCAACCCAGAGACGGTGAGCACCGATTTTGATGAATGTGACAGGCTGTACTTTGAAGAGCTGTCACTGGAAAGGATCCTGGACATCTACCAGCACGAGGTAAAGAAAAGCAGTAGTAGCAACAGAAAGCCGTGAAGCAGACCAAACTTTTCAAAATTCACGTCACCAGCTTGCTTTGGCAGAGCAGCTGGGGGCGCGGGGGGAGAGCTTGCTAGCTAAAGCTGTTTGGTTTGGATCCCGATGTTGCATTTTACACATCGTTGATGTTCCTAGCAGACTGCTCAATAATGAATGCCAAATAAATATTAAATTATTTTGCAAGGTGCCATATTGTGCAATATTTACAAGCAGATTTAATTTGCTGCACAGTCATTTATCGTGCAAATTGTTCTGCCCTTGCAGTGCTGAGCTTCAGCACTTGAGCGTCTCCTTGACTTTAAGCACAAATACTCCCCCTGAAGCAAGTAGAATGACTTAGGTACGTAGCACCAGCTTGTGTTTATGAGCTTGTAGCCTTGGGCCTTGCAGTACAGTAGAGCAGGCCTCTGAATCACCATCGAACCATAACATGTTCCTGATCCAGGTATCACAGGTGCCTGCTGGAGATTTTCAAGAACTCAGAGCTGATACTAAGATATGGAGAGGAATCCTAGGCAGATTTGGTGATGAGAGGATTTATTCTGGAAATAATTTGTTCTGGTACAGGAAACTGTGGTAATGCGCTCCGGATGCTGTGGCTGAGACTTTGAAATCCAGTGGAAGTTGGCTGTATAACTTGCTGAAGTGACTTTGCAGAACCTAGGTCATCCTAAGCTTTTGGTTTTTGACTCTTTTTTTGAGTGATGACACTTAGAAATTTTATTCTTTGTAAATGTGAGCGAGTTTCTAAAATGGTTTTATAACTTGGTCATTCCCAAATTGATCATTCCCAAATTTGGAACAGTGCAAAAAGCCCCTCAACTCAGGACCTAGCTCTTGACAGCCACATGCAGAACACTGTCTTGGGACCATTTTCAGATTGCATCTTTATACCTCTCTGTTTCTGCATCCTTTTCACATCCTTTTTAATTTTTTTATGAAAACAGACAGGATAAGACTGGCAGCTTACAGGGATCTTAAAGGCTGGTTTTCAGATGTTTTGGCATTTTCCATGAGGTTCAGCTCTAACATCGAACTCTTGTTTGCTTAAACAAAACTGAACTTGTGAACTTGGAGTGTGGAGGAAATTGGTGTGCGAGTCTGCCAGAGAAATAACACTGATGAAACACAGCATCTAATTACTGCAGGATCAAAGACAAGGTAGCGATAGGTGATGAGGGAGCAACTGCTCATTTTTAAAACATAGTGCTCATAATTAGCAAGTCAGGCAAGAAAAATATGTGAAAAGAATAATATGTATCGAAGCCCGGGTCGTGCTTCGTGCCCGTACTTGACAGCAGTGCTTGGTGAGTGGAAGGTCACATTTCTCAGTCCATTTTCTGGCCTTGCTGTTGCCGGGAGGTGTTGCAGGCCTCGAGGTCTAAGAGCAGCTTTCTGGGGTCCCAGGAGCTGAAGGGGAAGGATGTGCCTGCAATTATGCCAGCCTAGCCAGCCGTGCTCTTGAGCTGAACCTGCTAATGCTCCTGGGCATGCTGTGAGCCTGCTGGGGGAGTGGGAAATAGGGAGGAGGGACACGTGGGGAGCTTGAAGCAAAGGTTCTGGTGCCAGCGAAAGGCAACAAGTCAATGTTTGCTCCATTGGTGTCAGATCCATTAGGATCTGAATTGAAGCAGCCAAAGCTGTGCTGTCTAGTGCATCTCAAAAAGAACAACGAATGCTCAACTGCTTTGTAGCACTTCTTTTAGGCAGTGGTAAGGTGGAATGGTGCCATTAAACCAAATTTTCAAGTGTGGAAACTGAATCTCTGTGGGATGGAGAGACTGCAGAGGGTCAGGCAAAAGGCCTGGGGATAGACCCCAGATCTCCACAAGAATATGGACCAAAATAGTTCATTTGTTTTATATGTCTTTCTTGTTTTGTTTTCAAATAAGTGAGCAGAGTTAGCAGAGCCAGAAAATGCAGAGCAGAGTTAGCTTCCTCAGGAAAATGCGGTTGGAAGTCAGTCCCTAAGGATACAGCCAAGTTAAACTGCTTCTGATTGCTGATCCTGCAAATATCTCCTCTCCCAGCTTAACGTAAAACAAAATCGTGCTGTGTTTTCAGCCCAGTCTTTTAAATTTTCAAGGTGCAATGAACAGTGTCAGCAGAGCAAATCCTTTGACAAGTGCTGGAGCAGTGGCAAAATGTGACTAAAATCCTGGGAAAAGAGGTGCAGAGCCCTTTCCCCCAGGAGACATGGTTTGTACATCAGCTCCCTAAGCATCGCTAGGACCAGCATCAAACCGTAGGCAAATATTAAAATTAGCTTAAGCAGTGCACTTGCTTGTCCCAGTTTCAGATCAGACAGATTAAGCTCTGCTAAGGAGCAAGTTTGCCAGGAAAGCTGTGGGGTGCTACCCACCTGACACTCAGCTGTCCACATCTTCTTCTCCCTCATCTCCCTTTACATCTCCCCTTCCAGCTAGTGTTCGCAGCTCTGCAGAACTGTGCCAAGTTAGGTGGTGTTCCATGGGGACAGTAATTAAAAATAAATAAATAAAAATCCTTCCCTCAAATTTATTTGCTTTTTGCTTCCAAAGGAGATGTTCCCTTTTAATTTTAATATCTCTCTGCTCGAGGGTCTCTTCCGGTCTTTTTTCTGTTTCTTCTGTGATTCATAAAACTAAAGGAGGCTCTTAGGTACAATTTTAATGATCCAATTTGTTTCTAAACTTGGAGAAAAAGAAAAAACAGCTCTATTACTAATGGTATAGAAGCAAGGAGGTAATAAAAAGAGCATTTTTTTATTATAAAGTGGAAAATAATTCCCATTGGGTTTCTTTCACTGGATTATGCACGGTGTAAATTTTAAAAATATATATGCTGGCAGAGATACTGATTTTCTTCATAGTCAATGTGGCTGATGACAATGTTACATGGTAGAGCCTGTCCCTGTCTGCCTGCTCAGCGGTGCTGTCTTGCTCCTAGTGGGACAGCACTGGTTTTTAGGGGAAAGTGTTGCTTGGGAATTACAGCAGAACTCAAGGAACTCAGGCTACACAACTCCATCTGAAACCTGAGTTTCAGTTTATGACTCTTTCTGAGTAAAAAAGCGTATCTGGAGTCTTCCCTCTAAGTCATCCCCTCTATCTTCAAGAGATTGGAGTCCCCAGTACCATCCCGACTTTAATGGAAGCAACGTTTTGATTTTACAGGCTGAGTGAGTAGAACTGCCGTGAAGGAAGAGAGGAGAGTCAGAAAGCTGGAAAGTCGGAGGTTAAAATACATTTAGGGTGGGTTAAGCCAGCCCTGATGCCGAGATGAGGACGGGACATGGCCAAAGCACACGCGATGGCAACAAAGCAAGAACCGCGATTTGCAGCGCTGGCTGGTAGCACCCTGGGCAAATGAGTGATCTTGTCATCCCTGAGATAATAAGCACCGCTTAAATGCCAGGCTTTTATAGCAGATCTGTATTATGATAGAAAATTACCCACATTATAGTTAATATGGGTTTGTGTTAACATTTATCTTTTTTTTTTTTTTTGAGTCCTTCTTCTAGTCCATCCTGCTCACAGCTTACAAGATTTCCACGCCAAATCCCTTTAAATCCCTCATTAAGAAGTTCCTTTTTTTTACCCCGGAAGGCCAATGGTGTTGACCTTCGTCAGGAAAAGCACACTTCTTAATTAAAAGAACCTTGATACTCTAAAAAGTTAGAGGCAAACTGTGGATCACCCTGTTCATTGGGGGTTTGATTTATGCATCTCATTTGCTGGAGATGAGAATCTCATGGTTCAGAAGAGCCCTTCAGCACAGCAGTACTGTGGACCTGATTCTCCTTTGGGCAAAGTTTCACAAACTTTAATTTGGAAGTAAAATGCCCATATTTAATTGCCTTGAATTATTAGATGATCTAGAAGTAATTCAAATAGTCATCATTGTTGCAGGTACTCTGAGGCCTATTACTCTTACCAGTGAAAAATTTCATGCCAGACTCTTTTGGACTTGAAAACCATAGGAGAGATCTGTGTTTAAAAAAAAAAAAAAAAAGCCTATATTCACACCTGGAAAAGGATGTATTTCCAATCAAGCTTACCTGCCTTTTTGTTTTATGCTGCTTATTTTTTCCTCACTTAAAATGTTCTGGTCACTCAGTCATAAATGTGAAATACTCCATTGGGGCTGAATACTTGAGTCTACCCCAAGGAACAAGTGAGGTATAATAAGGAGCAGTGGGAATAAATGGTTAAACATATGCAGGATAATTCAGCATCCCAGGCTGCCAGGCTGGTTGGGCTCTGCTGAGCTCTGCCTTGGTTTGTGTGGGCCAGCGCAGGGTCATCAGCGAGTGCCCCATGGAGATTGGCCTCTGGGGCTGGGGAAGGATGTTTGCTTAGCCAATACCCCTGCTGAAGGAAAAGAATGGCTGTTTCCAGTTGTTTTTCATTGCCCTTCTGCTGGATCTTGCTGCTGACTGTTTTCTCTGAAGAGCTGGAGTAAGGGAGAAAGGGCAAAAAACACCTTGTTTGTTTGTGCTGTTGTGTCTGAGAGTCTCAGCGGGGAGTGGGAGTAGCCTCACTGAAGTGATGGTCCCCATGCCAGCATGTAAAGAGCTGGAGGAGGGAGGACAGCTGACCAGGAGAGGGGAGCTTTACATTTTGTTGGCCTAGCTGCAAAGCTAGGAAGCTCCTGGCAGTCTTCGACTTATCCTCACCGGGAAAGCAGCAGCAGCTAAACAAGAACTGCAAACAAGGTAACAGTCAGTGGTTCTTACAGCAATGCTAAACTCTTGGCTTAACATCCAAAGGCACATGGACACTGCAGACTCCTGCAGCTTCTGAGGGAATTAAACTTTGAGTTTCTGCTGTGTGCTGAGACATACCAAGTAGGATGCTGGGGTGTTTTTTCATTTTTTTTTTCTTTCTTTTTTTTATTTATTTTTTTAGGGAAGTTATACACTGTGTCATGCTTCGCTGCCTGAGTATCTCTAAGTCAGCATATGTATGATTTGCCTTTACTTGTAGCAACGGGGAAGTGACGTAATCTAAATATTGTATCCTTACCTACAACAGCTCTTAATGTTCAGTAAGGCTGAATGTGACTGTGCAACTTTGTCTCTGCCGACAGGGATGCAGTGGCTGCATCATTTCTGTAGGTGGGCAGATTCCCAATAACTTGGCCGTGCCGCTGTACCGGAGTGGAGTGCAGATCCTTGGCACAGATCCTTTGCAGATTGACCGGGCAGAAGATCGTGCCATGTTCTCGGCTGTTCTGGATGAGCTGCGCGTGGCCCAGGCCCCCTGGAAAGCAGTCAGCACCCTGGTAGGTCAGGGATATGCAGCTGGGAGATGATAAAGTGGCTCAAGGTTTTTATGAGCATCTCCTCAGGGGGGCTGACTTGCTGATAAATGTTGAGATTCTGAAGATGCTTAACATTTGGCAGTTTTTAAACTGCCAGGGTTCATGCACTTCTTGATCCCTGCTATAGCTCAGGTCTTTCTGCCAAGCTATGCTTCATGGGGATGGATGGAAATTGGAGGGAAAGTGTCTTTAAATCTTCCTCACAAAGTGTGAGGAATATACCCAGCAAACCATAGAGGCACTGCTAGGTTACTCTGTCCTGCTGGCCTTGAGAACTGTGCTAGCAGGTGGAAATTGCAGAGGAATAGAGATTTGACAGCACCATTTTTTTTCCATGGTGAAACTGTCTGTACAGGAAGGGTGTGAAGAGGTTTGCTCTGGAATACAGAAGGGGTGTAACCAGTTCAGCCCAGACGGTAGTCCCCTGCTCTTTTTTCCCCCCACTTCAGAAACTTAAGTGATAGTAAAGTACAAATGCAGGTGCATTTGCACATTTTGGATATGATTTAAAATGTTCTCTTGTTCATAGCGTGTTTTTCTTTCTTGCCTGTAGAAAGATGCGGTTGAATTTGCAAGCTCCGTGGGTTACCCGTGCTTGTTGAGGCCTTCCTACGTTCTGAGGTAAAGCTCAACCATCAGAGCTCATTAGGCTGGGTTAAGGAATTGCAAAAGCTGTATTGAGGCAGGGGAGAGAAGAATTTTGTGGTACACATGGAGAACTGTGCTGGGTACACGCAGAATAAACTTGCCAAGCTTAACAAGTGGGACAACTGCTCACACCAATAAAGGAAGCCAATGGATCGCTTCTATCCCTCAAGCACAAAACAAAGATAGAATTTGATTATAATAGTGTTTGTTTAAAACCATTACCTTTTTTGTATCTTAAGGCCAAAACCACGAGCCATCTGGGACATTGCTTAAGGCCCTCAAGACTATATCACTGAGTCTGCTGGTACAATTAAGCCAGAGGATTGTTTGCCACCAGTAAAACAGAAGGGAGCAAGCTGAGGCCATTTATTGGGATTAGCATATGTTTTCAGAAAATGACAGTACATTTTTTGAATGCAGCTTCTGATTTGCAGGACTCCACTGCTTGCAGGCATGTTTTATGTCTCCTCCACCTTGACTGCTGCTTCTCTTTAAGTAGATAGTTTACAGGACCACCTGCTTCCCACAGCTTTTTGAAAGGAGTTGCATCAGCACATGCGGAAGTTAGGAATGATCACTCTTCTCTGAGGAGTTTCTTCATACTCAGCACAGAGACAGTCTGAGCACAGTTTACAATTGTAAACAGAATCCTTTTAACACACAATAGAAATGTGTCAAAATGAAAGGACATAGTACTCATGGAGCCAAAAATACTTTTATTTAGGAAAAATAAAGGAGGGAGAGGGAATCAACCCTCCAATGGATTATCAAAGGATACTCAAAAAGAAGTGTCCTTTAGAAGCACGTGCTGCATGATGTGTTCTCTGTCCGGTGTCTGCATCTTGCAGTGGAGTTGCAGAGCAAAGTTCAGAGCCTCCATTCAGTTCAGGCAGACAAGTTAAAAGTGATGATATCGTTCTCTAGATATTCCTTTTATCCTGTTCCCATAGCCATACCTGTTAAATTCAGAAAAACCCTAGCAGAGCAGACTCTCTGGCTTCTGTTTGCAGAGCAGCAGCCAGCCCTCAGACGTGATCCTTCATGCTTTGCACAGTTATGGCCTTTAATATTTGCCACTTGTCTTAGAGAACTAGATGTGTTTTCCTCTCCACGCTTGTGTAGTCTGTGCCAGCTCATCCTCACTGGGGGTTGGTGACATAGGTCTTTGGATTTAATTGAACTCTATTGATTTAGATCAGCTAAAGATGTATTCCAGTAGCATATGCAACTATAGCTACTTGCAGCTATTTATCTTTGGTGGAAGTGACAGATTTCTACTGTGTTTTCTGGGATAGATGCTTCTTCCACTTGCCTCACAGCTTCTGTAAACTTGTCTGCACCAAAGCAAAGGGGAAGCTGCACAGCAGTGTGGTAGGGAATGGCCAGTGTAGCATCTTTAAAAAAGCTTCTTCTCTGAATCACTAATTCTCAAAGCAGAACTCCTAAATCCCCTTCTCAGATGTTACTGGTAGCTACACTTCAAAGTACATGGCTATCAGATGCAAAATTCAGGCATTTGAAAGCCTTTAGGGGACTGGCACAGCAAAGTAATTCTTCAGCAATGAAGGGTCTATTTTCATCTGCATTCACACTCACAGCCAGCACTTGTGGCCTTGTGTTTTCCTCCTTCCACCAGTAAGCCCATGGGCTAAAGGTGGGTCGTGTATCTTTGGAGCTGACTTGGACATACAGTATAAAATTTCTGGGACTTGAGCAGGGGTCTCTGGCTGAGTGACCGCCTCCTCCAGATAAAAAGGAGGTTTAGAGGCTTGGATCAGAAAGGGGATTTGGCAGCAGGGCTAAAACTGTACAATTACAGTTCTTGGGTCCTTCGCAGTGCTTCTAGTCACTTGGCTTCGCTGGGCAGCATGTTGGAGGTCCATACAGTACCACTCTGCCTCGCTTTCAGCCAAGAGAGGAGCAAGCAGCTCAAGGCAGGAGCTTGCTTGGTTAATCTGTCGCATTAAGGTGGTTGATGACCCTGCACTCCCGTGTCCAGCGCTCTGCTGTCTCCTGTGAAGCTACAAGAAAAGGTGACCTGTTTGCTTTGCCTTTCTCACAGTGGGTCTGCAATGAATGTAGTGTTCACTGAAGAGGAGATGAAGAAATTCTTAGCAGAAGCCACCAGAGTCTCCCAGGTATCAGCCCTTGCCCTGTCAGTGCTTTTGCTTGTCCTAATATTTGCTATGTTTGTTCACAAAGTTGATTTTCCATCTCTATTAGGGTCTTGGGTCTTGGGTTCAGCTTAGCTTGTAGCAAGCTAAGCTGAACTGACCATGATAGCACTGAAATTACCTTTCACTTAATTTCTGAACCGTTCTGCCTGGTTTTGAACAAACTAAACTTTATGCTGGCATTTTTTCTCTCAGTGATGGTGTGTGTAATCGTTTTGTTGTTGTTGTTTTCCCTCAATCCATTTCTTAAATGCAGAAATCTTTACAAGTTTTTGATATGACATTTAACTCTGCAGATCACGTACTGAGTTCCATTTTTCTTTGATAGAAAAGCAGGACTACTGCCTGCTTACTGTTAATCCAGTGGGATTATTGATCTGCAGAGTATAGAATGTAGGAGATGAAAGCTCTGGTTTCCTTTTTGAATGTCTTTCAGAAGTAAATTTGGGATTTTTTTAATCTTTTTTTTTTCTACCAGAGAGAGGGATTTGGTCTTGTACATTGAAATTTAGAATAGTAAAATCCAAGCAGTTTCCCAAAGACATGAGTGCTTCAGAACATAGTAAACACAATTCAAAGCTTGAGTTTCTTCTGTAGTTTATATCAATGTTACTGTAACAAGGGATGTTTGGAAAGATGAGAAGGTGAGAGAAGGAAAACATTAAATGATTGGACTTGAATGAGCAGTATACAGGATTTTGAATCTGGCTTTGTAGCAGTTTCTGAGTTTGTTCTGGTCTCTTAACCTGTTGTTTTTGTTTGTGTTTTGTATGGCCCCTGTTCAGACATCACTGCAGTACAGTTATCACTGCTATCACAGGAACCTTGGAGTTAGAAATAAATAAGTTAGAGGAACTCTGCAAACGCAACTGACTATGAAAGTCAGTCACATTATTGTTTACTCAGAGGATTTCTGAGGACATTAAAGAATATGACACAAAAATCATATGTTTTTCAGGAGTAAAACTACTCTGGAGAGTTAGGTTCCTTGAAGGAAAGAAGACTACTTAGTTCTATCCATTAACAGTTTTGAAGGGACTTCTGAAAGGAGGAGAATGCTAATAATTAATTAAAAGACCAAGGAGTCAACTTGTGTTGTTCAACTTGGCAACGTGTGCTGTATTCGTGGTGAAAAGAGTGGGTGCTCCCATGGGATCCTTGTGACCCACGGATTCTGCAGCACCAACGAGGTGCTGACACTGCAGCCATGACCCATTGCATTTCTGTGGCAAATCCTGAGTCTTTGGGTGCTCTGACCCTGATCATGCAGTGAACTATGCCAGATTTGCATGTTAAACGTTTTTAGTGTACTCAAACTGCCCAGGAAAGACTACTGCTTTTTTTTCCCTTTTTTCTTTTTTTTTTTTTTTCTTTTTTTTTTTTTTGTGGGATTTCTGCATTGTCAAAAGCCTTTATATAGTTGAAACCAAAAAGCAAACCAGAACGAAGTAGTTTATTCTGCTTTTGAGCTTGAGGAGTTTATTGATAGGCATTTTTTATACTAGTGGAATCTTTGTGATCTGTGAGTGGTTCCACCGAGGCCAGCAATAATGCTTGTGAGCCTACAAGCGAGTATGAGCACCTTTGTGGGACACACATTTTCTGCTTATAAAACCTTATGGAAGTCTTCTCCCAGCAAAGCTTCTCCAGGTCAAGAAGTGCCTGACAAATGTTCTTCTGTTGTTTTAGCTACATCACTGTTATGCTTTTGCCTTATTATGGCATTTAAGCTGTCAATAATGTTCAAAACTTCTTGGAAGAGTTGAGACAGATTTGAATAAACAAGACTGAATGCACGTGTAAAACCTTTTGGTGAAAAACTGCAGCGAGTCAGAAAGTTATAGGACACAAGCCAGTAAATTTATGAAATGGTGTAGGCTGTGGCATTGTCCTTGTCTTTGAATTTACCCTTGCACTGATAAATGTAAGAGATTCTCTCTTGTAACTTTTGAAGTTGCTTTATATTTTTTCAAAAGGAGCCTTTTGAGCATTCACAGACCGTCATTTATTCCATTTTATTCTCTAATAAATAACAGGCAGTTAATAGCAGATTGGAAAGGTAAAGTGTTGAGTCATAAAGGTGGCCTGGAAGAGTACTGGGGATTAGATTTTTCCCTGTCCCTTGGAGCTGGTGGCTGGAAAGAGAAAGCTCAGAGAAGAGCTGGCACTTTGGGCTGTTCTTCCAGAGAAGGGTAGGAAGAAGGGGGCAAAAAACTACATATGGGTGAATGCTTTCAGGGGTAGGTCATGTCCCTGTAATGGTGACAAACGTGGAGGTCTCAGTCCTGCTTGACTAATGCAGCAGCTTTGGGGAGATCACGCCAGGTTTGCCCCATTGCTTCCATGGCAAAGTTCACCTTCCTGCAGAAACAAGGATACTAATAACTGCTCATGTGGGATTCTTCTTCCAAGACTTTTTCCAGTGATGAATGGGGGAACACTTGAATGGTCACCAGATACTCTCAAATAAAAGCTCTCTAATAAAAGCTCTCTTTTTCCTTGTCTTGATCATAGGATCACCCTGTGGTACTCACTAAATTTATTGAAGATGCCCGTGAGGTGGAAATGGATGCTGTAGCCAAGGCAGGCAGAGTAAGAATTTTGCTTTTCTGTAATATTAAACTTCTTTAAATCAAAGGCTTGCAAAAGTTAGTGGTTTGAGTGTTTTACTATACAGCCATGATTTTTTTTGCTGAATAGGATAATGAGATGAATTCATCTGAGGTCTTTAAAAAAAAAAAGTGCTTGCAAAGCTCAAGACACCCTTACCCTATTGTATTCGTATAACTACTTTCTTAAATGTCACTTCACCACCTGAATGAATCCTTTAGAAAATAATTTTTATTGGTTTCACAAATCACTGGCTTCACAAGTGTCTTGCATCCAAATATCAGCCCTTGTTATGATATTGCCACAGTTGTTTTATTATTATAGCTTCATTTTGTATTTCATTACTAACCAAAATAATCTTTTCAAACAACTGCAAATATTTCATGCAACAGAAATACTCTATTTTTACTTCTCCTTTTTGACCAGAAAACACAATCGTTGCCTTTTTGGATATCAAAGTACTGCAACTTGATGCAATTCATTTAGCTTAGATTCCTTTAGGCCTGAACTTGCCACATTTGCATTTCTCTGCGATTAACCCTTCCCCAAGGGGTCAACAAATATGTACAAATTATGTTGTTATGCAGTTGTTCTTATTTGAAAATGGCAAGCAGATCTTAGAAAGCTGGCTTAAAGGTTTTTAATTTTTATTGTGTCAAAAATGTGTATTACAAAGAGGAGAGAAGTGAAGGGGCTTCAAGACTGTCATAAGTTTTAATGTGTTTGTGATTGGCTTAGCCAATTAGTATGAAAGACACTGGCATCCTCTCACTGTCCCTTTGTCCTGCAGAGGCCTCAGGCTGTTCTCTCCCAGAGTCATTTCCTGTCTCTCTCCTCTCTTGCATACAGCCCAGTTCAGGAGTCTGTATTTAAAAGATGGCACAGAAATGGCAGGACATCCCCGAGCCTGGATGAGGTGACTAACTGCCCTCTTGGTTCTGTGTGCAGGTTATCTCTCATGCCGTTTCTGAGCACGTGGAGAACGCAGGTGTGCACTCTGGAGATGCCACCCTCGTGTTGCCTGCTCAGACTATTAGCCAGGGAGCACTGGAGAAGGTGGGTATTGTCCTAACAACAAACAAAGAAAGGAAAATAAGAATTTGAATCTGCTTCTTCCTTGCTTGGGAGAATTTACTTTGATTTCAAGAGACATCCCCTGAATGGTTTTTAAAGACCCGTGTGATTTGTAGAATTGTAGGATGTCAGTGTGCCCCCGTGTGCCTCCAGTGAGCAGCTGTAAAATGTGTGGAGTCACCTGAAATGTGACTCCATGTGACTCCAAAGGCAGTAGAGATGGGCACTTTTGGGATGCACTGGGACTTCCTGTTTTGTTTCTGTTTCATTTTTTTTGGACAAGCTTCCATGGAGCAGCGAGGGGTCTAATGCATGTATGGACCATGGTCCACTCTCCCCTTCCTCCTTTTCCCCAGTTTTCACTTCTGCCTTCAAATGGAGCTCTTGTTTCTAGATTACTAGGCAAATTAAACACTTCTGGAAGATAAGGGTATTGCCAAAATAAAGATATAGAGAAAAATCATGCTTGCACAGAGAGATACGAAGTTTAAAGGAATGTAAGGTGATTTATTGATGTGATGTTGTCTGTTTGAGGGGAGTTGTTAATTTTATATATATATATATATATATATTTAATTTTTTTCATTATTTTTGTAGATAAAAGCTGCTACGAGAAAGATTGCAAATGCCTTTGCTATCTCTGGTCCATTCAACATTCAGTTCTTGGTGCGAGCAAATGATGTGCTGGTAAGAGCTCCTGTGACTTTGGGAGCAAATTCTGCTCTGGGCGTTCTGATGCCTGGTTCCTGCAGTTTCTTGTCATGGAAACTCTGTGGCAGTAGCATCTGTGGGTTTCAAACGTAGTTTGTGTGATGTGTGCCTTGCTTGTCACCTCTGTGTCACACAGCTCTGAATGTGTGGGATAGCCTCCTCTCCTGCCAGTACAGTGCAGCCTTCAAGGGTTAAGGAGGTCTCATTGCCTTGTCTTTCAACAGTAGCTTTAGTTTCTCTGTGGGCTTTGGTCTTTCTCAAAACTGTCAGTTCTGAATATGATAGATAGCAGCGAGACCTACGCCTCATCTTAGGAACTGAATGCCATTGTGTTTTATGAAGTGAAGGCTGCTGTTTTCTGCTCTCTGTTGTCCTGTCTGATCTTTGGCAAGTTGATAGCTACAGCAAGCTGCCTTTGTCACTGGAAAGATAGCAAGATAATTTAAGTGCTTAAGCTCTTAATATAAGCCATTAAGATGGTTATCTAAACAGTTCAGTCTTAGTGGCTGTCAATAACAGAAGCACCGCAGCTGCCTGGCCCTTTGTGGAAGAGCTGGCATGCTGTTCTTCGTGGAGGAAGGTCAGGGGATGAGAGCAGAGGACAGCTGAGGAAGCAGTGCATGGAAAACCTGGCAGGGTGCATCGTTGTGGAAGATCCTGTATGGGGTATTAAGTGAGAAAAGGATGCTTAGAGTTCTTCACCTTTTCTTTTGGTTCACAGTGAGTTTGTTACGGAGTTTCTTGGAGACTATGGAGGGAGATAAAGGAGTCCTTAGTTCCTTGCTTTCCTTCAGCTGCGTTTACCTCTCTGGATTACCCCTCTTTTCCTTCCACCTTTTTTATTCTTGGCTGCCACCTTCATTCTTGCTTGCAAGGGTTCCTCCCTTGCTAATGAACACCACAGTAGGCTTCTCAGCAGGATGCAGAGCTTCTTTTTTCTTTCCTGAGTCACTGAGTATCAGTGAGGAAAGTCAGTAACAAGTGATTGCCCAGTCATTCATGAACCAATACCATGGAAAAAGGAGGAGGAGAGCAGAGTACATGCCTCTCGTTCTGCAGTCTGCTAAGTATCTCTGTGAAGAGAAGGAAGAACTGTTTTACAGAAACTTGAATTAATCTATTTCTTAGGCTGCATTCTGTCTAATCCTGCTATTTCTCCTTTTTAATTTCATCAGGTGATAGAGTGCAATTTGCGGGCCTCACGTTCCTTCCCTTTTGTATCCAAGACTCTGGGCGTGGACTTCATTGATGTGGCAACAAAAGTGATGACTGGCAAGGAGGTTAATGTATCATCCCTTCCCACACTGGAGCATCCAATTATTCCCTCCAAATATGTTGGGATTAAGGTAGGGTTTTAGAAAGAAGAATGTAAAACAAAACAAAACAAAAAATAAAATAAAATAAATAAACAAAGAAAAACCCACCAAAACCCAACAACCACGAACCCCAACAAAGCAGGTATCTAGCACATTAATTAGTACTTTAATGCCTAGAGAGCAATTTTTACTCACTGAGAAAATTATTCTTTGGCTAAAGGCCAAGTTGGACTTTTCCAGTGTCCACTGTACTAATGGACATTTGGAATACTAGAGAAAAATCAAAGGAAAACTATCCATTGATTATTAACAAAATTAGTTGCTCTTTTGTTATTTCTAACCACTCTGAATTGTGTTTCTAAACTGCCTGGTAAGTATGCACTTCCAGAAGTGATTGCTGAAGTTCAGATCTTTCAGTGATACTGTCTATTCATGAAGATGTACAAATATATGTTTAGAGTGTCTCAAAATTTTGTCTCCAAGAGCTGGGACATGGACTTTTCAATGCACAGAATTGCTTTTATATGCACCCCCCAGTAAAAGTGTAGATGAAAGTCTAAGCTCCTTTGATTTCAGTGGGGCTGAGATTTCACTTTAATTACTAAGCTTTTACATCATCTGAGATACCAAAAAGTTCTCTAAACATAATTGACTGCTAGTTTTTTTTTTTTTAAGTTGAAGTTCCTAATCATAAAAATCTAGAACAGCAGTGCAGAAAATGATTGTTAATGAGAATTGTTTATACAGAAACTTTCAAGCTTTAATAGTTTCCATATCAAATGAATACTAAGAAACAGTGCTAACATCCTTCTAATAAAATGTTCAGACCCATTAAAATGCAATTGAAATCAATGGGCCAAGGCAGCTTATGTTATTTGCAAGCCAGTCAGTCTAGAGGCAGCTTTGCATTTTATTTTGATGTCACAGATTAACATTTTCTGAAATTCTCATCTGAAGTTTTTGTTAATGTGATTTATTTTTAAAAGTTTGTATTGTTTTAACCTGGGGCTTCTGTGCTGTTACTAACTAAACTGTCAGGAGTTGCATCTATCATGGGAATGCTGGCTTCAGAGTGGAAAATGCAGCAGCACTCCTCGGAACTTCACTACAAAGCCTTTTGCACTGCTTGTGTGGATCTGTGTGGATTTGTCAAAAGTAAAATCCTGCTAGTGCCTCTGGAAATGTTAAACTTGGAAAAATGTACCAGTTAAACCAGATTTTTACTATTCACACATCATATTTCTATATTTTCACATTTTTGTTGGTAGAAATATTTGCATGGAAACAGGGTTTTGTTCCTCCAGCAGTTCTTAAATGCCTAGAAAATAGAACACGAAACTGGTGTTGTCTTTATTGACAGGGCTGCTCCTTTGTGAAATCAGAGTTTTAACTTTAGCAACTAAAATACTGTCCTGCCACGTTTACCTGCAGAGTGACAGGGTGACCATGGGCTGAGCAAGATTAAATCCTGGGTAATGCATGACTACTAAATGTTAGGAAAAGAAAAGTTCAGATTGCACCCAAGTGCTGGCACATTTTCATATGCAAGGCAAGCAAAACTCAGGGAGCTGGTCAGGCAGCTTTTGTCAATTGTTGCCATTCGAGACAGCCAATGTGTGTGCAAAAATGAATCCACCTTGACTATCAGCTCTCAGCTTGAGACTATAGAGTTGGCTGCTGTAGAAGATTACTCTTTACTGGTAAATAAAGCAAGACTGATCAAGAAGGCGCCAACACACGTACTGCTTATTGACACCCTTTTCACAGCAAAATTTTACTGTCATGTTTTAGTTGGTAGTTGTAGGGTGTCATGAAACAGCCTCCCTCTTCTCTGCAATGTCTACCCTCAGACTTTGATTTTTAATTTTCAGTTTGAGGGAGGAGGTGAGGGAGAGAGGTAAAATCTAAAAATCACTTGTGAAGTTTCATCATCTTTCTGCTGAAAGTGTGTTCCTGTGGATTTTTTTTAATTCCTGTGAATGAAAAATTTCTGTTGGTGACAGGTTTCGGACAGTATCTCTCGTTTCATGACTCAGGTGCTTCCCAACTGTGTTTTAAAATGTGTCTTAAAAATGATAGTGAACTACCACAGATTAGAAATTTACCATCAGGATGAGAGCAGGCTTACAAGACCTAGGAGGAAGTTTTATTGGTGAAATGTGTATTTGTTTCAGTCCTTTGGTAGGATGCTGGGGAACTCATTTGCCAAGTGCTCCTTTGTTTATTAGAGTTGGCCAATGCTTATTCTAGATTAAATTGTCTCTCACTCACTGTCGTTAGGTTTTCTACAGATCCATTAAATTTTCATTCAGCTCCGTTCAATATTTCTGTCTTTCTCCAGGCCCCGATGTTCTCCTGGTCCCGGCTAAAAGATGCTGACCCTGTTCTTCGATGTGAGATGGCCTCTACTGGGGAGGTATCTTAGCTTTTTTTTTTTTTTTTTTTTTTTTTTTTTTTTTTTTTTTTTTTTTGTTTTTTTTTTTTTTTTTTTTTTTTTTTTTTTTTTTTTTTTTTTTTTTTTTTTTTTTTTAAAGAAGTGGGCTTTATACACTGGTGTTTAAATGTGACTATTACATCCTGAATCATAATAGAATCTGTAGGTTCTTCAAAAAAATGCCTTTCTTGTCTGTAAAAACACATTGTAGAGAACCCAGTTTATTCAGCCACTGGATGTCCCTCTTTAGCTGTGTCTCGGGTTCCCAGGTTGGACCTGCTTGGTGTGACAGCATGAAATGAGTTTCTTTGAGAGCTGTCGGGTTCTGGGACATTCTCAGTGTGTCAGTCCATTTTATGAATCACCTGCTTCTTGACAGACAAGTGAATGCTGCTTTCAAACCTCCCCACTGAAGCATATCAGAATAGCAATGTCAAGACTTTGGGTCATGACCATTTGGTCTTGAACGTACTATTTAATGGCTACAGAAATACGTAGTGATACTTTTGTTGTTGCCTGGTGTGAAGGTATGCCCCAAGGTGCAAAAAGGTGAGGAAGAGAGAATGAAATGTGATGGCTGCAGGAATGAGCCTGGGCAGGATGGGAGTAGAGTGGCTAGACTGCATTGCCTGCTCCTTCCTTAGGCTGGGCTCTGAAGTGCTTCTTGGTGCACTGGTAGGATAAGTCTTGACCTGTTAAGGAATATAGTTTTCCATATACATCATCTGAAGAGATCTTAACTCACCTAGAGTAAAGAAGCCTCCAAGTTTGTTTTTAGTTATTGCTAATTTGTCAATAGCTTCTGCAGACATACACACCCTCCCTTTAAGCTTGCTCGCTCTGTAATTTCTAGAAGAGGGTTGTGGTAGCAAGGGGCTTCTAGACTGGCAAGCACATTTAAGTGATTAAATACTGAGACCATTAGAGCTGGCTTAGATAGACAGCTGGCAGAGCCTGGGCTGCTGTGTTTGACCTGAGCTTGAGTAGGGCTACACGAGCTGTTTTCATAAGGAGAGACTTGCCATTTTAGTATGAACAAGCAGTAGGCCCAGATACATAGCTGGAATAGCCTTAAGTTTTCTACTGTCTCCAGAACTGTTTTATTCTGCTCATTATTCAATGTGTGAAAGCAGTATAGCAGATTTCCTTTTAATTTGGTTAACGGGCAGAAAAAAGCCAAGTGTTCTCCCTCTTCAGAATAAATTTGACTTTGCAGAAAACAAAACAAACCTGCCTCCTTCTCCCCTTCCTCCCCCTCCTTTCGCCCCCCAAAAATAGAATAAAAATATAACTAAGAGGAAGAATTGTTTTTCTGAGCTTTATATGGCGTTAGAGATTATCTTGGTCATAAGGGAGGGATTATTAACTTTTATGAGTTAGAAAGATCTGTATTCACAAATGCCATAAAATATGACAGTTATGAAGGTCTGTCTTATGAGTGAAGTAAGGATAATAACTCTGTTCTGTTAAAACCCTCAATTATTCCTCAAAGATGTTTTTAATACATGTGACTTGGTTTGGGCTTGTATTTGGGACATTTATTTCGCAAAGATGTATTTTGATGGCAGTAGCAGTTTCCACATCAGCTGAAATAGCAGTGCTTGGGGTCCTTTGTGTATCAAAGTTGTATTGACCGTGCCACAGTGAGGAGACCTAATGTTCAGAGCACTAGTTTCAGGGAAAATCTGAGAAACAAGTTGTTGTGAATTTTCTTCTCTTCCCTTCTGTGATTTTTGGCTTGTTTGGTTGTGTGTTGGTGTCACTGTATATTGGGAAAGGCCATGAGATGAAAAGAGAGCTGTTATCCATCAGCCCCATGTGGATATATGCGTAGATTTGATATTTCAAAGAGAAAGATCTGTCACAATATCTGCTTCCAACTGCTTTTCAACAAACATGGAGTTAGCCAGAGAATGTGTGTATTCTTTATTTTTTGAACTGTTACCAAAATTGTGGCATTCCTCTTTCTGTTCTCAAAATTCCAAATTTGGATGAGGGACACAGTTTAGGTCTCAGAGAAGATCATTATTGTATATCCTTTTGTAAGCAGCTGAGTTCCACGGAGGCTTCTGGATGATGGAGTCCTGCCTATGCAGTCTGTATTGATTTACTTATTAGGTTTTTATTTGTATAAAAAATATTTTGAATTGGTGTGATCATTCTGTGGTTTTCTTTGGTATATATTAACACTTCCTGCATTTTCTAAATCTGGGGAGTTCTAACGGGAAATGATCTTTAAAAGCCATGGTATCTTTCTGCAGGAAATGCTTGGAATGACATGGCAGCACAAGTGCAATCTTAAACTCTACAGCAGACACACAGAGGTGCTACCTGTGTGCCTAGTGCTCACTAATACTTAATATAATGTTAAACGTTTTGCAGTGCACTCACAAACACTGTGGAGCCAAAGCTGTGTACACCATGCCCGTAATTCATAGTCAAATCAATTGCTGTTACTCCTTGGTGTGCTGTTTGAAACTAAAGTGTTGCTTGTTCCTTTATTATTGCTTCATTAAAATCATGAGATTTGTCTGCAGTGATTTCTAGGCTTTTTTTTCCCCCTCTTGCCTGCAGACTCTGAGGGAGAAGAAAGTCTGATTCTTCATGAAGAAGTCAAGAGCATATTCACTGTTTCTTTCTAAAGTATATTTTTTCCTGATGCCTTTTCCTTTGTGTCTTGCAGGTTGCCTGCTTTGGGGAGGATGTGTACTCTGCTTTCCAGAAGGCCATGCTTGCCACAGGGTTTACTTTTCCTAAGAAGGGGGTTCTGATTGGAATCCAGGTGAGCCTGAAACACCAAACCTGAGAAAGGACTGACAGAATAACTCTCTGTTGATTTGTATTCATTCGTGTGTCTTTATGCTTAATTGAGAGCTGTCCACTTAAAACACATTTCCCTGCAATCCATCTTGAAGTGTGACAGGCAGTGGGGAATGCACACAAGAGAGGGATCTTGCTTTGCATGGATGGAAGTTGTGGTGGAAGTGTCCTTCAGTGGCTTCTGCAGAGAACCTTTCCTGATGGAGTTCCTGGTGGATTGGCCTTGGGAACAGCACAGCTCCATTTACAGTTCTGACCTGGCAAAGAAGATATGTGTCTTAAGATGAAAAGGTGGCGGGAGGAAAAGCCCAGGAAATAATAAGAAGCCCAATGTCTAAAGTTGAAGTCTGTTTGCCTGGAAGTAGCTAAAAGGGAACAGGCAGCAAAGAGTAATTTTAGCTATATAAAGCATTTGTGTAACTTCTGTGTCAGTATCTGTTAAACTGAGGCAAATGGTCTTTGTACAAAGGTCTTAAGGAAAAAAAAAAGAAAGAAAGGAAAAGATAAAATAACCCAAGAAGCTCAATCTCTCCATCCTTTTAAAAGTAACAAGCTTCTATCCTTTTTAATGAGTGGCTTACAGTTCATTTTCTTGCAAAAGAAACCGGAAAACTGCAGATCAGTCACTTAAAGTTCTCTTATTTCAGAGAACTTCTTATATAATTAAACCTCCAAACATGAAGTGTAAAGCTAATGCTGAGGACCAAATACTGCGCTCCCACCTCCATGGAGTTCATCTCATACCCACATTTCAAGGGTCTTTTTTTTGAAATCTGCTGGGTCTGCAGGCGGAGAGAAGTGAGGCCTCGCAGGAGGATGAGGTTGCAATCCTGATGCCCTGGTTCCTAAATGGTACCTCCTGTCTCCTGTGGATTCGGACTGGAGAAGAGAGGAGCTTCTCTGCAGAAACTAGTGGGTGAGGACAGCAGCAGCAGGTGGACTATAAACACCAGCAGCCTTGTTCTCATTTCAGTCGTCTGCGTGAGGGTGTCTGCCTCAAACTAGCAAGGTGACAGTGTATCCTCGTAGGAGAAATACTGACTCAGAGACAAAGTAAAGTCACCCTCTGCAATTGCTGGAGATGTCAGCACATGGGGACGTGGATCCCTCTGCAGCCCCGGCTTTCAGCTACAGCATCCTCTCCTTTGGCTGCTCTCATGCCCTTGGGGTCCGTTCCCAGCAGGAGCACGTGCACCAGCCCATCGTAAACCCTAAAGGTCTTAAATAAATAGAAGCCTGCTTCTTTAAATTTGTAAGGAGACGCTGACTCAGTGTGTATGGGTTATATGGTGTAGCACAGCATTACATATTTAGGTGCTAGTGCAGCACACCTTTGTGTCATTGGTCGTCATCTCAAAGGGCCAAGAGTGGCCGTGGGTACAGGGGGCACCCTGGGGCACACTGAGTTACCAGCCGGGCTCACAAACCCTCTGCCTCCACCTGGAGCTGCCAGCACGGTCTGACCTGGTACATCCTGAGGTTCCCCGGGGTCCAGGGGGCCAATGAGCTCCTGGGGCAAACAGAGCGCAGAACAAGTGGTTCCCAGACGGCTTCTGCAAGCTCATCATCTGACCCTTTTTCTTTTCATAATTTGGAGAAATCTGTGATGCTGAAACCTTCAGTCTGCCATTAAATAATTTATATTTTATGCAAGAGGAGTTGAAAAGCTCATTTTATTTTCCTCCCTGATTGGGCTATTCAGTCATCTCTCTGGAATGGAGTGCATCTGTCTTACATCTGCGCTGGTGACCACAAGATGCGGAAAACATTATTGGAGTATTTTATTTTTAAATCCCGCCATTTCAAGACTGTTGTTTCAAGGTAACCTTCTGCCATATCCGCTGCCCTCATTAAGTGCAGAAAGTCTTGCATGCTCTGCAGTGGACTTGGATACAGCATTCAAGACGAGATGAGCTAGTTTCATTTTGAGCCTGAACTTAGTACAAACTGGAATAACTATATAGAAATAATTGAGGATTTAGCTCTTTACAAATAGCAAGACATGAGGGTGACAGAGCACTGGAACAGGCTGCCCAGAGAGGTTGTGGAGTCTCCTTCTCTGGAGATCTTCAAGACCCGCTTGGATGCAGCCCTGTGCCACGTGCTCTAGGTGGCCCTGCGTGTGCAGGGGGGGTTGGACTAGATGACCTCTAGAGGTCCCTTCCAACCTTAAGCATTCTATGATTCTATGATTCTATGAAAGCAGTTGTGGGAGAGAGCCTATAAGAAATAGAAATTTCCTGTAAAGCAAAAAAGAATACTCTTCTGCAATAAATATCTTGCACTAAATAAATCTGCTTGTACTTTTCACCTTTAGTAACTAATGGTTTCTTACACAGGTTCTTTCAGTCAGCTTGTAAATCTGTGGCTGCTCCGATGTGAGCTGACAGCTGTAATTTCTTTTCATGGAGAGGCTGTTTTATGTGTCACAAGTGCTCAGTACATGTTTGATAGAAGTTTATAATACTGTTGTGAAAGCCAACCCTTCTGACCAGAAGGCAGAACGGTTCTCTCTGACTGGGAAGCTGCCAACCCTGTCACATTGTATATTTATATTTTCCAGTTAGTGTACATAACAGAATGGCTTTAAAATGAGGTTCGTCTCAGCCGCTGCAGTGCTCAAAAAGCCTTGTTGACTCCTTTTCTTCATAAAAAAAATACTTCACCTTTCAGAATACTCTTGTCTTGCCCCAGCAGGTTAAGACCATCAATAGTACTAGCAGGGAGGTTGCAGTAGTTCTATCTGGAAAAAAAAAAAAAAAAAACAGACTAGACTTGGGTTAAAAGTGAGATTCAGGTTGGCTCTGAAATGAGAAGGATGTGCATTGTGTTTGATCTCTGCGTTGTTACACCTTCAGCATCCAGAAGAAAATATATGCCAGCATCAACTCTCTGCTCACATTTTGCTCTAAAATGGCTGGCACAGGAGCAGACTCTCTACAAGAGGTTATCTCATCTTTATTTTTTCTAAACAACTGTTTGATCTGAATGTGCATTAGGAGAGAGCCTCTTGGATACCTCCCGAGCACCTGAGTGTTCTTTCCTCGTGGGAATGGGGCATCCTGGTCTCACAAGTGGTTTTGTATTTTCCATTTCCAGTGCCTGTGGGAACTCGTGCATAAACAGGCTCTTCATCGTGTCAGTTTGCAAACAGAGCATCCACAGGCAGCCCAAAGCCTATTTGTATTTGCCATTTTGCCAGAACGGAAGGCCAAATGTTTGGGCAGTGATAGCGAAAACATTTAATTAAGAATGCCACTTAATTAAGTAGGCGTCGCCAGTTGGTGAATTTGAGATTATGATTGCCCTGATATTTAATATACAGGGATGTTTTGTAATTGCAGCAAAACTTAATATGGGAGCACATAGCCTGGCATTGTAACAAGGCATGACGCAGCCATGAGGGACTTTGGGCTTCAGGATCCAGACAGTTTTCTTGGCACGCTGCCCTACATGCACACACACATGTGGACAGGCAGGCCAAGCACAGCAGGTGCGTTTGCCTCTTTGCACGCTCTGTAGAGCTGTGTTGCCCGGTGAAACACCCTTTCTAAATCCTACTTTTGATGTTTTATCTAGTTAACTTCTTTTTCAGAATTCCTTCCGCCCAAAGTTCCTCAGTGTGGCAGAGCTACTTCATGAGCAAGGTTTGAAGGTAGGTGGTTTGGATATGTAAAGCTAAAGCCATGTAAAGCTAGAGCCAAATCATCAGGCAGTAAGGGGAAAGAAATTCAGAACCAGTTCAGGGGCAGAGAAAAAAAGGAAATGTTTTAAGTACAGCAGGGATTTTTGACTGATCCATAAAGGCAGCGGATATCACACAACGAGAAGTCTTCACAATTATTTACTTGAGCAAACAGGATTAAGTCACGAGGGCAAGAACAGCCCTGGCTCTGCTATCAGCCTGCAGCCAGGATGTCACATGATAAATCCCTCCAAGTTCTGCAAGAAACACAGCTGCCCATCAGACTGTCGTGTATGAGAGGAGGGAAGGGAGGGGAAGCCCTTCATGTAGGGAAGGTTTTACCAGTATTTCATCTTTTATGATACTTGCAAGTTGTAGCCATATGAGTTTCTCACTAGTTTGCATTCTTGTTACTCTTTTCTGCATCATTTTACATCCGCATCCCTGCTGCAAGTATACACTGTGATCATAAAAAAAATGAGGAGCACTTTTTATTGTTAAGTCTTTAAGTGCATGGCTTAAACAAAGTTTGTATATTATAAAGCACACAATAACCTTAAAACCGTATTTTCCTTTAACAGCTTTTTGCCACAGAAGAAACTTCGGACTGGCTCAATGCCAACAGCATCCCAGCAGCTCCGGTGGCGTGGCCGTCGCAGGACAGCCGGGGGCCCAGGCTGCCCTCGCTCAGGAGGTAAGGGCAGCGCTCAGCCCTGCCTTGGAAGGGTAAGGTGCATGGGCAAGGCGCAGATTCCTGCTCCTGTTGACATCGGGGACAGTTACTGCCATCAGAATTCAGGGATCCATCCCAGTTTCTTTTTACTCAGTTCTGCTTGCAATTGCCACAGCAGGAAGACTGGATGAACATCTTGTTAACAGTCCTGATTAATACGGCGTGGAGGTATTTCTCCATGTTAATTTTTTTAAGCAAAAGCATGTGATATCTGAATATTTAGCCTTTAATGACACTGAGTGACGTGTTTATTAAAGTTGTGTGGAGTTGTATGATGGTTGAGCTTTGCCTTGTGTTTCAAAATGGGACAGAAACAAAGCTAGCACTGCAGTGTGGTCTTAACCATTCAAACCTTGTTTCCTGGGATGCAAGACTTTATAATAAAGGCTAAACTCAAATGAAAACCTGCAGTGTTGTTGAGTTGCATGTCTGTGCTATTCGCTGTAGAGTTTTGTTAAGCAAGATGCACAGTGAAGCTGTCTTGTGCATTGTCACTTCCAGGCTCATAAGGGATAGGAAAATAGATCTGGTGATTAACCTGCCCAGCAGCAGCTCTGAGTTTGTCCATGATAATTACGTGATCCGACGGCTGGCTATCGACAGTGGGATTGCTCTGCTCACTAATTTCCAGGTACCTTCCAGGTCATTCTTTCTCTTCCTAGTCACACAGGAGCCTTCAGAGCTTTCCAGGAATCCATGATGTAATGTTTCAGTGTATGGGGACACTTGTTATCCTTGAGAAATAACAATATAGCCAAAAATCATGGCAATACAATTATTTAAAGAGTGTTTTTTTTTTTTTTTTTTTTTTTTTTTTTTTTTTGTGGTACTGTGCAAAGTAACATTGCTTAAAGCAAAACAGAAAAATAGAAATTTGGAGTCTTGTATTGTAGCCCAAGGTTACTTCTGTTCCAGTTCTAGTTCAGAGCAAATCCCCTGCACAGGACTTCTTGTAATATGTTTAAATTGAGTGGGAACATTTTTTTGGTAGGAAGATTTGCCAGTACAGGTCCTTAAAGTTTAGAGCAGGTGGGAGCTGTACTTTCTTGGATGATGCCTAGGGCAATCCAATTCCAGAACACCATCCAGGTGGAAATGCTGCCTGTGGATTTTGGTCCTGTTGTAGTCCCCAGCTGCCAAACACTTTGTGTTTTGTCATTCCTGACAAGCGCTTTTCACTTGTTGATAGGGGAAGGGACATTTAGTAATGCAAAGTGGGACTCCTGCTGCCAGCAGTACCTCCACTTCCTTTACAGGTGGCTTCAACTGTCACAAAAGGGCCTCATCTGGCTCTCATTAAACACAGCAGCCAAATTCCTGTTGATTTTAGTGAGTGCTGACTTGGAACCCAATGGCTTGAACTGATGTCTAGCTGTGCAAAATCTTCTGCTGTGCTTTGAGTGAATGGAGAGCAGAGAGAGTGCCAAGCTCTAAGTTCACGGACAGGATAATGCCAAGCATGATTACTAGGAATGAGAAATTGAAAACCCATCCTCTGCTGACTAGCAAAATACACACTGACAACCAGAAAAGAGGTCCCCATCCAAAATTTATTACTACACCTGCTTGATATGTTTAACTGAGCTGTTTTGATTGCAGAACTAAAATGTTTTGAGTGTGTATGAGGAGAACAACCATATTTTGTTCGAAGACTTGGGCCGTAGGGAGGAGCAATGTCTCAGCTGTCTTGACCAAGAAATCCAGCACCTCCACATTCCTCTCTGGGCAACAGGCTCTGGGGCTGAGCTCAGCCTTCATGCACAGTCACTTCAAAATTGTATTGACTTGGATGGATTCGAGGGCTGGAGCTGCACAGGGTAGCTGCAGGGGGAGAGTGTCAAAGTGTGGATCTTGCTTTATTCCTCAGCCTTCTGCAGAAGCCCTTGCGGTGCTCAGTCTTCATCTGCTTTATATTCACAGGTGGTGAAGCTGCTTGCTGAAGCCATCAAGTACTCTGGGAACTTGGACTCCAAGAGTCTTTTCCACTACAGACAGTTTGACAGTGGAGATCAAGCATAGTAGAGCTATCGCCACCCTGCAATTTTACTACTTCTGACACTGTGAAAGAGAGTGGATCTCTGACCATCCGTCTAATCATATTTCCATGTATTTCAAAGCATCTGCAGTGTTTGTCTTTCCAGCTCACAGAAACTAATACCCAGCCAGAACTTTGGATCGAGATGCTTATTGACAAGCTTTCTTCTTTCCAGCCTCTCCACCTACATTTTCCCATTTCCACTTAGGAGCAAATATTAGTTACCTACTAGATGGGTAAACCCACATGGCACCATAGCAAAGGAGATGCAAGTGATCCTACACGGGGAAAGTTCCTTCTTTTTATAACCAAGCCTGACCTTCCTTTGAAGGTCCTTTCCTTGGGTCCGGTCTCATAGCTATTCTCATACTGCACTGCTAGAGCCTGGCCACAGGCTTCCATAGAACAACATATAGTTTTCTCTTTCCATTGCTGATTATTGAGGTTTTTATTACTTTTTTTTTTTTCCTTACATCAGTTAGCCTCCCTCCTACTTGGTCCATCAGGAACACCTATTGCAATGCAGAAGTGTTGATGGTCGTGATTGTGACAGAAGCTTTTTAAAGATGAAAGAATATGAATCCCCCACTACTCTGACAGCAGGTGACAGGCACAGTGCAGCCAATTTTGTTTGTTTTTTAACCCTGGCCAAGCATCATCTTTTGCAGCTAGCAGATTTGTTGGGAGAGGGAGGCTATATGTGCTGGAATTGCTTCCAAGTTCTGCTCAGTCCTTCAGGTTCTCTCTCTCTTTTTTTTTTTTTTTCTCCCTCTCTGGTTCATCGATCTGAATTCAGGGAGCTGTCTCCGTGTTACATGGACTCTGACTTCTGAGCTGGGAGCTCCCAGAAGACTTCTGTATGCTGCTGTCCAGCATTTTGTGCCGTGCTTGTGGACATTAAAATGGAATCCTTTCAGAACGAGGTGGAAGTGTTGCAGTGCTTTACTGATTAGTGACCCTTTCCCTTTTGCTGCAGGCCTCTCTGCTGCTGTTTCAGCTCTAGTAACACCTGCATATCCTGCCCACGGAGCAACATCCTGCTGTGCCACATGTTGCACGTTACCCCTTGCTGTCTGCCCAGCAGAGGAGTTCAGCAGCTGCGCAGCCCAAGGCACTACATTTTGTATACGTATGCAGCAGGCAGATGGTGCCTGCCTCTAAACGTCCTCCAGCTAAGGAACATATGCGTCTCTCTCTTCCCATATTGCAGTATGTACATAGCACAGCCTGGAGTCAGGAAGATCCAAAGTTGGACAACCTCTCTGATACTTGCTGAGCACAGGCCCTGGGCTAAGCTAAAGCAGAGTATGTTTCCCCATCACTCTGCTGGTGATGTCACTCAGAGGGCACTGCCAGCTGGTAGCTGTCTCCATCCTAAGGATAACGTGAAGCCTTAATACAGGAGAGTGCCTCTAGATGGTGGGGGAGCCAGCCTGAGCAGCCCCAGCAGGAGTAGTAGTGCACCTCGAGCCAACATAGATTCCTCCTTGCCTGTGCTCCCAAGTTCCCTTGGATCGCAGGAAGCTTCACATGTGAGTAGAGGGAATCAAGGGATAATGGATAGTCTGCTTATGTGTTTTTCTTTTAATAACTAATGCTAAAAGGATAAAAGGATATTAGATCTCATGAGAGATGTTAAGAAAGTGCAAAGAAGAAGAGATAGGCTTTGCCTTAGGTACCAGGAGTGTCACAGCCCCTTGTTCCTCAGTCCTGGCTATAGCTGGGTATGTGGCCACGGTGAGAGGGTGGTAATTTTTCCTGCCTGTGCTGGCAGAACTGGCTGGCACAGTCACATCTGCCCCCATCTGAAATGATGGGGTGTTTCAAATATGGCATGTCATGTCATAAGTAAGAGATACATGTTTTAAAAGGTTTTTGCTTAAGAGGGAAACTTGCACTGTGTCTATCTATATGTTTGTATCATCATTTATTGCAGCAGCTGAAGGTACTTGAGCCACAGCTTCTTCTCCGTCCGCAGACTCTGGTGCAATTAGAGTAGAAATTAGTAGCAAAAAGCACGATGGCTGAATATGTGCTGAGTACTCAGTAATTACGCTGCAATGTTAACGTTTTGCTACTGGTGCTGAACGTGCTTCTCTTCCCCCTCCTCCGAAGCAGGTGTCACTAATGTGCTTCCAAACTCAATCAGACACATCTATATATATACATCATCCCCCCCCATACCCTCCAAGTCACAGCTGGCTTCTCCATCTCCTTGTGGGGTATCCTCCCCTTCCCCTGGAGAAGAAAAAGTTCTTGCTGCTCTTGACTGATGCAGGGTGAAACTGTAGCCCTTGCTGTGGTCTGAAAGGAGCCAAGGAATCACCCCCACGTTCACCTTGTGCGAACACTGAATTATTGCTTGGCTGAGTTTCTCTGTATCCTTTTCTTTGCATAATGAAGGTGCTGACACTATTGAAGTAGATGTTTAAGTAGCTACAGCTGTTGGGATCAATGCAAATGTAAAGAATAGTAATAGTAATACGATTAGTAGCCTTTGTACAGTGTTCATCTCTGCCTTCAGCAGATCTTGCCTCGTACATGTGTTTTTTCATATTAATCTTAGAGAGCATGACAATCCTGATGAAAGAGGATGTTGTTCAGGGCAAGAAATGGCTGCTAGTAAGTCTGTGAGCTGTCGGATCATTTTGTGCTTTTTCACTGTCTTAAAAAAAAAAAAAAAAAAAAAGTTAATAAAGAACTACATGAAGGAAAAAGTACAGGTAACACAAGATCTGCAAAAGCCGGAAGGGCATATGAGTGGACTTAATTTTAACAGAGACCTTTGTTTTTCTCAGACATAGTCTGGCTGTGAAGCTACTGGCTCTGTAGCTTTCCAGGGGTGCCAAGTTGCAGAGGCTCCAGTTTCAGCAGATACTGCTGAATTTTGAGGTCAGGCTCTCTATCCAATTCATCACCTCCCTGAATTTACTTTTCTTCCAGTTAACATCATTTAAATAGTCAGGGCTGCCATAGCCATCTCAGGACACTGAAATCTGCTGTGCTGCATCAGCGAGCTGCCAAATACTACCCAAAGCCTCTGTTTCTGGTCCTCTTATATCTCAATGTATAATGCAACATAATGCAATTTATTGGGAATAATTTAATTATACTGTAGCATTTGCTTCACTCTTTACTATTGAAGAGGATTTAAACCTTTTAATGTCTCTTAATTAAATGGAAAACATGATATTTTGTCATTAACTAGCTGGGCTAAACTCTCAGCTGTGCTCATAATTTAAGTATATGGAGTTCTGCGAAGTGATGATACCAGTAGAGATAAATTCTTTTAATTTGGGGACGTTTTGTAACGATGAAACCGAGAGACAAAAGCATTTGTTACAAGCAGTGTTCAAGCTTCATGGCAATATACTTTGGGGAAAAGATGAGTATTTGCTCAGGAAGTGATAGTGCTCTGAGATTACTTCAATCTTGGGTAAATGCACTGACTTAGATAAGAGTAGCAAGTACCAGCAGTTGCCCAGGGAGCTGCAAGGTTTGCCCTGGGTTGGTAATTCTGCCACAGTTCATTCCCCCAGGGAATGTTTCCTCGTGGTTGCTTGCTATTAAAGGTCATTCTTTTACCAGAAGCATGGAATTTTTTAAACTCTGGGGAGATGGTTTCTATGGGTCTCTGCAGAGATGCTTATACCCGTACAAAGCCAGCAATAATGCTGTTGTGCTGATTTTTACAACCCTTTTGGCCTCTAAGTAAATGATTGCACATGATGTTTTTCTTGAAAAGGAGACTGATTCTCTACAATAAACATTTCCTCTTCCAGCTCTAGCCAATCTTGTTCTTTTTCTGACTTCCTGAACGATACTAAATGCTGCTAAGCTCTTGTCCTTCAAGATCTCTTATGATAATGAGACCTCATTACAGCTTAAAATGGCCCTCTGCTATTCACCCTCTTTGAGAGAGAAAGAGGAATGTTACAATCAGCCGCTTTTGACAGTGGAAATGTCCCCTTTTTGGTTGTGTTTTGACTAAGTCTCACATGACACAGGATGAAACATTTGCTGTCTTTTCCAGTGTATAGGAAACAGCGTGTTGGAGATGGGAAATAAGAGAAACTTTCAAATTCTGGCCTGTGGTGAAGATCAAACGTGAGCTTTTAGTGATACTTTAAATGCATTGATGTGACCAGCTGAAGGCAAATAAACAGTGTGTTCTTACCAGCAGGTCTGAGAACTGTGTGCACTAAAGCAGAGAAGTATTTTGTAGTGCCCTGAAAGCAGCTATGAAGACAGCAGTGTTGATCTGTTTTACAGCTTAGCCTTTAGCTGTTGTTCCTGAAATGAAAGTCCCACCATTCCCATGTCATTTCCTTCTGAGGTGCTACATGGATCCCCCCAAAACAGTATCTCTTGGAGAGTGTGTCCCCAAGAGCTTTCATGTGAACAACCAAAGACACATTGCTGCTAGCAAGGCCGCCAGCTGCCAAAGCTTGGCCTGGGTAAGCAGACAAACCCCTTATTGCTACTGATGAGAGGTCCATGTCCATGTCACTGTGGACATCAGTCATGTAGAGCAGGGCAATGCCATTAACCACTTGAACCCAGTGCAGGGTGGGCAGAGTCAGTATAGACCCCTGAGGGCACCATGACTCAAAGAGGACAAGAGGAAAAAGGGATCAACATTTAAGCATCCAGACACATTCCGGGTTTGTTACCTTATGTTTGTTGGTAACTGGTTTTGAGTCAGATAGGGTAGATATAAGAGCAGCAGATGTTTCTTTCCTATGACAGGTCTGGGAGCTACCTCAGGTGCAAGAGAAGACGTGTCCTGTGAGAGAAGTCAGTGAGAGGAGCATTGAAGTGAGAATATGGGAGTGCAGTGGGGGGTCCTGCTCCCTCCCTGTGCTCCAGTCGTGCAGTTCAAGATAGGTAAGATGCTCCACTTGGCTTGAGTGGATGTAGTTCGTGCTCTCTTTGGAAAGGTTCCTCATGGTATAAAGTGCAGGCGGCGAGTGAATGTGGGTCATAGCCTTATGAGCACAGCTCTGAAATCAATACAGGACAGAGCAACCACTTGCAGTTGTACTTCTTGCTGGCATGGGTATGCCAGAAATGAAGCTGGAGACGTGTCTCTGTTATGAGATGAGGGAAGTACCTCTGAACAGATAGTAAAGATCTGAGACCTTGGCAGAGTGGAGAATGCCAATTATGTAAAAGCATATCTAAGAGCTGAGTTGCTCAAAAATTGCATTTCTGATCTGTGGGTTTAAGCTTAGCAGAATTGCACTGTTTCATATGATAGTGTAAACCTAGGCATCCTTAACTAAAAGATGGATTTTTTTTTTTTAATTAACTGCAGGAAAAAAGAGCCTCAACAAATTCTGTTCACTATCTACCATCAAGAAAGGACTATTAACAATAATTGTTGGGTTTTTAGTTTTCAAAGAACCCATAATTAAATTTTATTGTCTCATAAGTGATTAGAATTAATTGCTTCCACGCTGGCTCTGGTGCTCATTATCTGCTTTGCATTGGGGATGGCTATTCTGCAGAACTCCATTTGCCACAATCTCTTCCTGCTCTGTCTGTGCCAAAGCAAATCCATCGCAGAGGCTGTTCAGAATTACCAGAAAGTGGCAGGTGTTGATTTAATGCATCTTCTTTGAGAGAGTTCTCTGCTAACAGAATGGCCTCCCCCGCTGTTTAGGAAGAGCTGCTACATGTGACAGAGAAGGGGATGGAGGAACCACCTACCATCTGAACAGCCAGGTTGGTTAGATATTCGAATTCATGCATTAAGACGGAACGCAGTGTACGAGCTCTTTTCCAAGTGGTTTTGCTGTGCTAATCGGGATTAATCTCGTGATGCATTAGAGACCTTCTTGTGCGTTGCAGTAAGTAATGTAGTTGTATTATCTCTAGTTGCTGCTGTCCTGGTTGGACCACATTCACCCCAGTTTGGCTGGGATCAAACCTGACCTTCAACTTGCTAGAGCTGTGACTTCAATATCTCATGGGTTTTGCATGTTCTACAGAACCTGCTTAAGAGCACAATGAATGTGTCGTGTTGGTGACCGGCTGCTTCCCGTGTCCTGTCTATATGCAGCCCTTGCCAGCTGGGATTTGTCTGAGCAAAACCCCTGGGTCTGACCCGCTGATGTGCAGTGTCGTGCCCGCTTTACCACGAGTTTTCACCAGGGGCCTTTCTAGGCAGCAGGTAGGAACGAATGTGTCATCCCTTGTCTTCATCTTTTGCACGACCTTTACTTCATTGCTCCAGGTGTGGGTCTGGATTCCTTCCCCACCTCGTGCCTATTTGCATCAGGAAGTGGAACTTGCTTTTATTCCAAATTAGTTTTATCAAATACTACGTAGTCGGGCAAAGGTCTCGACCCTGCAGCACAGCTAAAGCACAGGGTCTTTGTTCCCTGTTCTCCCCATGCCTTGTCATGGGCCACTTGCTGAAACGCAGATGTTGCTGCCTTGTCCCTGACATGCAAGGTACAGATGTTTGGCCTTTCGTCACCCGTATTAACATGTAGCAATAGGCAGCTCTATAAAATCCGCTTGTAATAACTTCTGAAATTGAACGTTTTTCATTTTATTATCTGTCCTGTGGAAAGTTATCACTGTCTATTCAGCCTCAGGACATAGCAGGGGCAATGAGGGATTTGCTTTGTACAGATGTAAGTATTAGACTGTAAGGGGTAGTGTCACAGAGAATTGATAGGCACAATTTCCAGTCCAGCTGTGAATAACTTTGCATATGTGAAAATACTAGGAAACAGGTTCCTTAAAACTTGTCAATGGCAGCAAGGAATGCCTCTAACTGCTCAGTTCAGCAACTAACTGTGTCCAGAAGGGTTGGATAAGGGCAAGCCTCAAAAAAAAAATCCGGAGGTAATAACGCTCTTCGGGGAAAAATTAGTAGAAAGGACATTCAGTATCCCACGGAGAAAAACATGTAGGTAAATGAGTGGTATATATATTTATTTTATATTTTTTGAAGGGGGGTGATCACTTTAATAGGATTGAACAGTCAGTATCCAAAAGTCCTGTGCAGTGTGGTTCATTTGCAGCACTTTGTAATTAGTAGCATCACTTTGATGCCTGCTGGAGCAGGAATGTGGAATGCCACATAAGCATGCAGAAAATATGTATGCAAAAAAAATCTTCTTTTCATTGGGCTTATTTCAGTGTTTCTTTTTTTGAAGAAAGTGAGAAGAGTGGGAAAATATTTTAAAGTCATCTTTTGAGGATCATTTTTTGTTTATGTTTGTGTTAAAAACCATAAAGAAAGGAGTTCCTAAAACCCAACTCTCTGCACAGTAAAACGTGTAGCAAATAGTGCCACTTTGGTAAATGTTACCATTCATTTTTCAATAAATTACCAATTTATACTTCTGAATGTGGCAATAAAAAGAGATAAAAGGACAGAAGAAGGAGGAAAAACTTGGGAGGTTTATGTTTACTGCCAAGCATTTGGTTTTATGTTTATCTCATGGAAAGTTACTCCGTATATCATGATAATTGACTTCACCAAGTACCTTTAAAAAAAGATTCTGCTACAAAGCTGCATCTTATGCAAGAACAGCCTCTGCATGGCTTTTCCACTGAGTAAAACGTTTTCTTGGGAATCAGTGGCTTAAGATTTTTACAGTATGCCTTTTTTTGTGGTTCGTTTGCCTGATCACCTGCTGAGAACAGCAAGGTCATGGCAGAAATAAAAGCAGAATATTTATAGTTCCCTTAAATCTCAAACAAATCACCACTTATCTACCATTGCTCCAGACTAATTGATTCTTGAGAACTTTATGGAGCCAAGGCCTATTGTTTTACCCCCTAACTTCTAGCAATTTGCAGGCAGCTTTTCCATGTTCCTGACCAGATCTGGACCCACTAGACTTGAGGGGCCCCGAGATGTTTCCGCCGCATCCTGGAGCGGGGAAGGAGGACCAGCAAACAACTGAGACTCTGAATTTTTCCATCACTTGACACAACAAAAGCAAGTTTTATTGCTGTTCTATTTTGGAAACCACATTGGTGACAGTTCCTCTCTGAGTCAGCCAGAAGAACAGAGGATGGGACTGAGGCAGGCAATAAAGAACCCTGCTGTTCCTATAAGGACTTTAATTACTCACCTCATTACAGGTGAGACCGGGGGAGGCTGCCAGTGATGCCAGTTTTGGCCCAGCTGCGAAGGGTTTATTTTTCTCAATGATGAGTGGAAGAGGCTGTAAAAATACTGTGCAAGGTTGGCTAATAAGTACGGCTAATAAAATAGAGTTTATTAGGAGTGTTTACAGGCTGGCTTGCTGATGGGCACCTTGATGAGCTACTACTCCTTAATTGCCATCGTTCTGGGAGTACAAAACAAAGGATGGAAAGCCAAGAAACCTGGAAAACTTAACATATGCGCACGTCAGGGCAAGATTTATAGCGAGACAGTGAGTAACTACCTTGGCAGCAGGTATTTAAAATTGTTACAGTGCTGGCCTCATCCTGTCGTTTGTTCCCTGTTTAGAGCAGATTGATGGTGCCCACGGTTTGCAGCTGCTTGGGATTGTGAAGAAGGCACATGTGCTTGACCCGTGCTTCTGTCTGGGACCCCTAGCAGACCCACGAGCTGGCGGTGTCCCCATGCTGGCCAGCCTCTGTCCTTGGGTCTTTTGAGTCCTGGTCAAACATTCCCATCTTCTGCCACGGTTTTTTTCCCCTGTACCATTTGTTTTTCCTACTGCCTGTGAGTTGCAGCTGGCATCTTGCAGCTCTCATGGCAGCTTGGAGCCGTTTCTAGAGTGCTTCCAGCTAGTAATAGCGATGCGCTTCCTAGAAGTGCTGCCGCGTCGGGGTCGAGCGTTCTCGCAGGTTGGCAGCGTTACATCTCAGGCCATCAGAGCACAATAGTAACAGTCCAGTAATCAAAGTAATCACAAGCTAGTGGGAAATTAAGTTTGATCTGAGAAGAGGCTCTGTGAAAGCGCCTCTGTGCTTATTGTCTTTGGCTCTCTGCTTATTGTCTTTTACTCACACAGCCTAAAACGTGATCTGCTTGCAAGCAAAAAGGGGTTTTATTGAATTTTTCTGATTGTGCTTCCTTCTCACCCTCCCCCTGTGCTGGCGACTCTGTGAATCCCACCCGAGTTGCTGGGTTCTTTACTTTTTGTGCCTAATCTCCGGGAATAAACGTTGTGCAGATGAGAGCAGCATCCTCGGGGGCAGCCCCCCAAGCCTGTTGCGGGCTGCCCATTTGCCCAGGGGTGCCTGTGTGGTGCTATGCAAGGAAGCGGGTGCTGCTGCTGTCTTAGCCCAACTGCTCCTGCAGTCCTGACGGAGAAAAGAGGCTGTGAAAGCAGATAACATTCAGCGCCGTGGTCACCTGGGAGCAAGCTCTGAGAGAAACTACGTATCTGAAGATGCAGATCACCACAAGTTACTTGGCTCCGCACTTCTAAGTCCCGCTTTGTATCACTGGCTGTCTTAGGAATCATAGTACTATTCAGATCTGGCCTTTTATCTCAGTCCTTTTCTGATAAAGAGGAAAAAGCAGGTTTTCCCAGGCCTGCTGTGGTGCTGTAAGAAGGGATCGGTGAATATCTGCCATGGAGCTGGAGTTTCTGAGCTGAAGCCTGGTGCGTCCTCTTAGGAGACTTTCAGTTAATTTTGGGGAACCCAGATATGAAAGGATTGAATAGATGTGTAGCCTCTCTCTGAGTCTACTTTTTTCCACTGCTTACATCTGGGAAAAGAAGTAAAAATCACATATCCTAGTATTTTAGGTAAGCAGTACCCAGTATCTGGTTGAGCTGAGGAGGAATTAAGCTATAGGATGCAATTACTCTCACCAGAGCTTCTCCAGCCCATCAATAGGCTCTGTGCTGTGAAGGCTGCTGTTTTTCCTGTTTGTTCTTAATTTGGACAGCCTCTTTGTAGAGATTGCACGTGACTACTCTAACTTGAAAAGAATTTGCTGTTCTCGTTAAACTTTGAAAAGTGGTCTGGAAAATGATTTTGCTCTTATAAATGGAGCAGAAGCACTCTCAGATCTACCAGTAAGAGTGTTGCAAGAGGGTTTGTAAAAAGAGGGGAAGTTTTGAAGACTGATAAAGACAATTTCAAGCAGCTTTACAAAAATTGTTTTCTATTTTGTTCCCCTCATTTGAGCATCAGATCTTTAAAAAGTACAGATCATTGGAACAGCTGCATCATCTCAATTCACCTCACCAAAACAGTCTCTTTCCTCCTGCCAACTGTGAGATTAGATATTTCTCTTTACCTCTGAAAGGAAAAGAAGTGTTTTATTGAATCATTAATGCTCCATCTTTTTCAATGGCCCTCTATCTAAATATTGGCTAAGTGCAACCTTATGTATTTATTGGATAGACAGAAGATTTTTTCTCAAGAGCAATATGTAAAATATATATTTATAAACCAAACCTATCTCTGTTTCTCAAATTATGAGAGTAATCATTTCCTAACAAACAATTTTTATGCTGCTTTTTTCACTTTAGAGAATGCTGCCTTCATCTGCCTGGCGGAACAGAGAAGGAAAATAACCAACAGCAGCAGTAGGGTCAGGTGTGTAAGAACTCTGACGCTTGATGTTCTAAGGAAATTGGTCTTTCCCCTTTGGTGAGCACTATGAAGACAGTGGCCAAATGTGTTAATATCTTCACTGGAAGGACAGATTTAGGGCTAATCCTGCTGAATTACTGTCTGCAGAGTCCACCCATTGGATCCTGTGGTTTTTACCACTGGAAAAACAGGGAGGAGAAGGAGAAATCAGTGGAGATCAAGGGCTGAAATTTGTCTTTTGTATCCTATTCTAATGCTAAGTGCATTCAGCTCAGCAGGGACGTGCAGGATGTCTTCCCTGTCTAGATGCTTGAGATCACAGCACATTCCTTGTTCCTACCTTGATGAGGGCTTAGATGGAGCCTCGCAGTTGGATTCATCCTCCCTAACTTGAGGTGTGTGTAAAAAAAAAATAATAATAATAATAATAATAATAAAAGAAAAAAGAAAAAAAGAACACATCTAGTTTGAGCTAGCTGAGTTTGGGTCTCTTGAAGTGGTGGAAAGAAAAACTTCCCTCTTTGCATATGTGAGATGTCTGTCTAAGGACAGTAGGAAGTGAGGGGCCTGTCTCCCCATTGCTGGTGGTACAGAGCTATTCAAGGCAGGGTAGGGAATCAGCTCTGTGAAGAAAATCTTTGAGAATGAATGAACAGTAAAGTGCAAACTAAAATGTTATGTGATGGACTTATGAAAAATAATCCTTTCTGTATAAAAAGTGGGCTTTGCGTTGACCATTTCCACTAAGTGTGAGATAGGAGGTTTACAATGGAAAAACTAATGAAAAAGTCAGTCTATTGCTGAGTCTCTAAGCATCCTCTAAACAGATGTTTAGAGGATGTCTCAAAATGCTGCTGAATGAATCCCTGGCTGACCCATGCCTGGGGTCTCTATGTCTCACAAAGGATGTAGCAGAATTGATGGAGGCTCAGGAAACTGGCCAGATTGATCAATAGTGATTTTTCCACACAACGAATGAGTTGGAAAGCTTTAACTCCAGAGATGAAAGAAAAAAAAAAACCATGACTGAGGGACTGATGGCAAAAATTCCTAGGGATCTGTTTCTTCAGCTGGAGAAGCTTGTGTTGCCCTATGAAAATGCCTCTCTGCAGTTGTTTGGACATTTATAGTCCGAGACAGATGTAGTAGCACAAACCTTGGGCACTCAAGTATGTACCTGATTCCACCGAGTTAGATATGATCTCTGCAGAATCCCCTCTGTGGGGTCTCCAACCTGTCAAGCTAAATCAAGCCCTTTTGGTGGGCCAAATGTTTTATGTGTCTGTGTTTGATGTTGTGCTTACAAATTCACAACAGATAATGCTAAGAAATTGAACACTTCATCCTCGACAGTGTTATCTTGAGGAAAAACACTGTTCTGTGGTCCTTGCTGTGCTATGTGTAATGAAGGTAGATACCAAGTAAAATCTCATGTGTGTGTCTTGTAGCCATTCAAGCCTTTCGTGGCAGGATGGAAAAGAGGGATTTGCCTGGAATTGGTCCAGCACTTTGTGGCTGCAAGTGTTGAAGAGATACCGAGGTAGTGAATCCAGGGGCTGTTGAAGGTGCTGTCCTTGTGGGTGTTGGCCTAATGGCACAAACAGAGACGTAAACGGACAGATTTATTTCAAATGTGTGTGACCTCTGCTGTGGTCACTGTATGTGTGAGGACAGGACATGACATCTAGGTTATATGCCAAAATATGGGGATATACTGGCATAAACATTTTGCAGGGTTGTGGGAGGATTACTGCACTTAGTGTCTTTGTGGGAAGTAAATCAGAACCTTTCCTGTAGGCTGCAGCCTTCTCTCTGTCACTGCAGGTCTCAGGACAGGTTTGGGTCTACATACAAATTTGGGAGCTGCTGGCCTGTTCCAATGTAAAACCTCTCCCCCAGCAGTATTCCTGCTTAAAATTCCTAGCTATCAAGCAGCCACTTCCTCCCAGATTATTGGCTTTTCATGTTGCTCAAGTGCAGCCTTTTCATCGGATTGCATATGTTCTGATCACTTTCTGGCAATTTTTCTTATTGTAAATAGAGCCCATTCAGCCATACTTTATATAACCAGTATTCAGATAATACCCTCCTAATGACCACTTTCCCGGGAGAAACACAATTATATCCCTTTCCCATTTCTGCCAGTTGCCACAGAGCCCAGCATGGCCCAGCTATTGTACTAGTGCAAATGAGTGCGAGCCACAAAAGCCCAAACTGGAAAATTCTCAATCTCTGGCCACATCCTGAGCATTGGTTTACTTCTCTCTGCATTAGGGATTCCCATTGAATGAGTTGGATGGAGAAACTTTGGTGCTTGCAGACTTAACTCACATGCTTGAATGGACACAGCTTCAAAAGGTTTGTGGAAAGTTAGAAGGTTCATATTTAATCAGGACTGAAAATGGGCAATGTGCTCAAAAAATCGTGCCTGCTGGAGTGCTGTTTAATGACATGGGCTTTGGATTTGCTTTTCCCTTCTCCACTTTTAACATGTTTGGGTCCATTTAAGCTGCTGCAGATGTACATAACCTGGGGATCCAAGGCAGGCGAAAGTCAGAGACCAGTGAGTTGGAGGACACACAAGAGGTTATCCCAAGGAAGAGCCAATAATATTGCTATCAGCTGGTAGGTAGCAGTGAGGGGAGTATGCCAATATCTAGCAACAAGTTGGTTGCTGTGTCAACATTCTGCAAAAATCTGTTTCCTGTGATATTTTGAAGGGCTGGGTCCCCAAAGTGCACCTCTGGATACTGCCTATAAGGCATAGTGGCCTTATACCTGCCTACAGAAGACACTCTCAGAATAGCCGTATGAATACATGCATGGGCATATGTAGATGGATGGCAATTACAAACATTTGGAAAGCGAAGCATCTCTCCCAGGAATACTGATGTGCTTAGAATCTGTTTTGGTTCGCAGGGAAGCAAGACACATTGTGCATTTTCTTCCTCGCAAGCAGTGCGCGTCTCTGCTTAGACACGCGCTGGTCCCGCGGCACTCGCCTGCCAGCCGAGCGAGCGGCATCGCATGCCCCAGAGGCCCGGGATGTCTTCACATGCCTTTGTGGGAATCAAGCAGAGCTGTTGTCCTTCTGCCCTTCGGTGGAGGCGACATGTGCTGCTCGGTGAGGGAAGCCCCCCCATCCCTGCAGCCCGTGCATGCTGTCCTTGATGTAACAGCCCAGGCTCCGGGTGAAGAGGAGCTCTTGGGCTTTGCAGGCAAGGCCCAGGCTCCCTGCTAGGGCAAGGGGACCACAGGAATGAGGTACATCATGGACCGACAGCCTGGCTGGAAATAATACATGACAGGCTTCCTATTAAGCAGTAAGAGAGAGAAAAGAGAACCAGTTCTTGATGTCTTCACTAGCCATCGCTCGTCATGAGAGCCCTTCCTTCCCCAGTTTCTCAGGCTTTACACTGATGTTCCTAAGCTAGAGCCTGGTGCTCCTCAGAGATTTTTTTTTTCTTCTTCAGTACTCAGTCTTTGATCCTTCTCTGATTTCCTGCACCAAGTCCTGATGGCCTGTGATCCCAGTGAGCTTGTGGCACAATCCACTTTTTCATCACTTTGCAGAGAATTGTATGAAAAGTCTTAAGAACAGCCTGTGTAGATGTGGAAGCTTTTCTCTCCCAGCAGTTCATCATCTGCAACGAAGTCTGGGCTTGGGCCCAAAGGAATGCAAGCTGGCATACATGTTCCCCCAAGGAAAACTCTTACTGCCCATAATTCATGCACAATTTGGAAATTAAGCAGCTAAATAAATATCACTGTACCCTCAAACTGTGCAAAACTGGGAACCTATTGGCTGCAGCAAGAAGTTTGTAGACTGTTAGCAGTGAATTTTAATGTGAAGTATTTATAAATACTTTTATATATTTAATATTCTGTGGAGACTTTAGCTGATGCTGCAGTTCTTAAAATTGCAGTGAAACATGATATATAGCATGCTCAATGGTCCACTATATATCGGTGTGTGTCTCTAAATTGCTACGTTTTCAAGGTAAGTCTGCACAGGAAAATAATTGCTGGCTGGAGTGTCAATGCCAGGTTCTGTGATGTTGAATCGCAACTTTCATTTCTTAAAAACAGCCTGATTCTGCTCTGTTATGCTGCCAGTGATGCCACTGGGAAGAGAAATCAAGCCCTCAGCTCCTACTTGGGCCAGATGGCCTCTTGGATCTGCAGGCCAGGCTCTGATCTCACTGACACGGGGCTGGATGCATCACAGTGTTGTGTCACCCTTTGTAGGATTTGAGTTGCTCCAGTTAGACCAGTGCAGATAGGGGGCAGGGCCTGGAGTGTGGCTTGATGTTCAACAAGGCCTTTGCGTGTTGTTTGCAAAGCTTTAAGCCTCTCTGCGGGTCTTGCAGTCAATAAAAGCCTGTCAGGAATTAGCCCCAAATGAGTAATACTGGCTGGCTCAGGCACAGGAGTCAGCAGCACTCACAGGATCAGAGAAAAGAGAGCAGATTTTCCACCCAGAAAAATGAGAAAGTGAACCACAGGGCTCAAAGTAACCGTCTGGCAAACAAAATATGTCCTGAAGAGCAAAAGGTTTAAACAACCACGCTGATTTTGCCGCTCACTCATGTCAGCCTCGTCTATCTATTGGTTGTTTCTTTATCTTTAAGGGAGGAGTTTTCAGAAAGATGGCCAAGCTGTAGAAACTCATGAAATTTGGGAGGCGGATTTTTTACTGCATGTGGCAGTGGGTCCCATCACTGCTCCGCCAGTACTGAGCAGATGAGAATGCAGATTGCAGGGAGGACTCTAGTACTATAAGCAGAGCCTGACCTGCTGTTGGGTAGACTGCAGCATTTAACTGTGTGTTTGATATTAGGCTGGGTATAGATTAACCCTTGCTTAGCAAACGACTTCAGTGCTTGCCTTGTGAAACCAACGCACTTCGTGCTGTTCTTAGGATCAGCCTCAGGTCTGACCGCTGAGATGGGTGGTCTGACTCCTTGTGGGTCAGGGCTCTCCTTGCCCATGTGATTTGGGCATAGCCAGGGGCCAATGTGGTGACTCTGCAGGTGTAGGAAGGACGATCAGAAGACACCTTGTGCAGAAGATGTCTCTTGAAATGATAGAGTGAAGCTCCAGATACATCTCTAGGTTAGGAATGGTATGTCTGGACCTCCTGTAGACATCCCCAAACCAGCTGTAAGCTACCAAGGTCAAGCATTGCTACCTGGAACCGCCAGAGGGAAGTTTAACCTTTATTTGTCCTTTACTTTATAAGATGATTGCATTCAGGGTGCAATACCCCCAGTGCAACACCTCTAGTCAGTACTCTTTAAGATAGACACCTCTTCCCAGTCCGGCTCTGGCTCTAGGAGAAGCAGGTAATGATGAAGCTGCCTGTTTGTTCAATCCTGTTCGGAATTTACAGCACTATGTAAATGATTTATAACAACCCTAAATAATTGATGTCTCTGGAAATGGATTCCTGTCAACAATACATTCTGACCCTGGCCTCCATTTCAGCCTCAATATCCATTTAATGGGGAAATTGGTCTCGTTGCTTTAGCTCCTCATTTGTGGACTGAAATGTAATGCTTATATAACTGGCCATGGTTCTGTCTTCTGTAAAAGACAAACTACAGAGAGACTGAAGGGCCTGTGGGTACAGGATGAGGTGTGAAGTGTTTCCTAGTTCCTACGGGCAATGCCCTGCTTTGTGAGGGATGATGTGAAATATCCTAGTCTGGGCTTTCTGGTACACTGTTGGTCTGAAAACTGGAGTCTTCGAGGGAAAAGGGCATCTCCAGAAAGTCCTGATTGACCAGGCTACCCACAAAATATGAAAATATTAAAGCAGGTCTTTGCCTTTCACTCCTCCTCAGATACAGAATCCTTTACTTGTATGGATCTCCCAGAAGACCGTTTCTTTTCTTGCTGCTTCTACCAGGTGGACCAGTTTTAGGCTTTTCATCAGACTGTCCCTTCTCAGTGACATGTTGGGAGATGTTTCCGTATGGGAGTTTTTGTCTTGTAGGACCAGGTCCGTTGCCCTGTTGTTAGATCTGATTCCTGTTGCTTCCTTCACCTTCTCTTCCCGATTGACTGGCTCTAAGTCCTCACTGCTGTGAATGGGCCTCTCTCCTAAAAGAGAAGGACAACTGGGGGTTATGGTGGAACTGGTTGTTCTCCTATCTACACTCACAGTCCATCCTCTTCCTCAGTGTGGATGGCTGTGATTTTAGTCACTTCGACCTGTGGTCTCATCCGTGACAGTAAGAGCAGTGCTGTGAAGTGGAACACATTGCTGATGCATTTTGGAAGTAAGGATAAAAAGCTCGTATGCATTTAGGAATAAATGTAAGAGAAAAATAATTCAATTTGTCCTTTAGAGACAGTAATCCCAAATAGCCAGCGGCTAGGTATTTCACCTAGTGCTTGATTGCTATTTTCAATCATCTCATTAGTGCCTGCTTTCATAGTGACTGTAGCACATATCTCCAAGGGGATTAGCACACTGCATACAGAGTAATTGAGACCTTGCAATCATTCTGTCACAAATGTGAACAGAAAGGAGGAAAAACTGCTGCTTTGTTTTTTCTTTTTTTTTTTAAGCAAGATACTGCAAAGGAAGGAATTGCCTTCCAAACATAGCAGCCAGCACTTTGAGAAGTCATGATGTTGAGGTGTCACTGCTGTTTGTTACACGACTTGGTGCACGTTAAGGGCTGGTTCTAGGGCTGCGATGGCTTCCCTGTGCCACTTACAGGGAACAGGGAGCTTCGGCTCCTCTGCTAGGGCCAGGCTGGGAGGATGAAGTCTTTCTGGGAGCACCTGCAGGGCACTCTTCTCCAAAGGCTTCACTCTTCCTTTCGTTTAGTACTCCGGCTCCTCAAGGCCCAGTTCCTGTGCGTTTCTGCCATGTGGTGGTGGGTCTTGTCGTTATTGCGCGGCTGACGCGTAGGCCCCTAGGAAAGCTGGGCTCGGTGCTGGGCGGCCGAGCATCCCGGGAGCCCTCGCGCCCGGCACGCGGAGGCGAGAGATGGCGACAGGGCTGCCAGGGCGCTGCGAGCCTCTCCGCAGGCCGGCACCAGAGTCGGAGGGAATCGGAGCCCGAGGAGCTTCCCTGGGCGGGCTGAGGCGCTGCTGCCGCCGCTGATGTGAGGACAGCTCTGCAGGCTGGCGGTGACCGTTGTGCCTGAGTGGGCCAGCTGAAGGGTAATGGGATTTAATTGCTCTTTGGAGGAAAGAGGGCTTTTTCTTTTTTCCTTTTTTTTTTTTTTTCCCTTTTCTTTTTTCTTTTTTTTTTTTTTTTTTTTTTAACTTGACACTGTGGGATGCATTTAAAACACACTTTATGAGGTGAGACTGGTGAGGGAGAGGGAGCAGGAATGGCTCTGAGACTTTATGCAGGGGGTTGGAGCACCTTTGGAAAACAGTTTTCTTCAAGGCCTTTTCTTTTTTTAAGAAGCTTTTTGAGATCCAGACAGTGGCTGTGGCGAATTCGTGGCCTGGCTGCCCCTGGGCTCCCAGCTCCCAGCCTACCCTACGTGTTGCGGGCTCCGTGGGGCTGTTTCACTCCTGTCCCATGTGTCGTCTGTCCAAGCCACAGAAATCGCCCTGTCTCTTAATTTGACTCCCACGGGGTTTGGACCTTCCTGCGCAGGGAGAAAAGGTGGGGATGCTGGCAGGTCCGTATGGACATGGATGTGACACGGCAGGAGCAGGGAGCCCCATGCGCCCAGCATTTGGCACTGGCTTCCAGCCTCTCCCTTGAAACGTGCTTCAGCCCGAGGAAACACAGAGACATCTTGCCTCCTCTCTGCCCCAGCAAGTGTCCTGGCTACGGAGAAAGGTCAGTAATGGTTTTCCCCTCCCTTCTTCCATCCTGTTCCTTCTGCCTGGCATGAGGAACACTGGCAAATCCAATTTATTTGTTCATTTTTCATTCTTGGCGGTGCATTTGAAGTGCTAACTGGTGCCATGGGAAATGAGCTGTGTTTGGAGCCGTGTGGGACCCAGGGCAGCCCAAGTGCTGATGGACTGTGCACATCCAGACGCTTGCTTTTCCCACGTTTAAAGGTGCCATCAAGCCCAGTGCCTAATTTGCATCTTAAACGCATGTGCCCACAGGGCATTCCTGTTGCAGATATTTTTATCTATCTGCATTAAGAATATCCACGGCTCCTTGTTTCTCAACACTATTTGCAATTTCCATTATTTATTAAGACTGGAGCAAAGAAAATCCTTTGTCTATGTTTGAACGTATGTCCTAAAAACACCTTTTCAGACACAGCGCTGCCTTTGGCTTTGCCTAGAGCTTTTAGGTGGTGACTGCATTGTGTTTGTTTCCTACTTTTTCCCTCTCCTAACTCCTTAATCTCTCCTCCTTGTATCTAGCCTAGAGTTGATGAACTTGTGTGATGGGCTTTTATGGTATCTCTTAAATACTTTCTTTGAAGCAAGCTAAGCTAATGATATGGGTGATTAAACCTCATGCTTTGGGATATAAGATGATTGGTGGCAGAATCAGGATGGCTTTAGTTGCTCCTCAGTGCCGCTGGCTGTGGCCCAGTGTGGCTGTGCACCAGAACTGGGAGTCAATGTGTTGGGGCAACATCAACTCTCTTTGGAGCAGCCAGTTTATGGGGAAAACCTTGGGTTAATGGGGGCTGATCTGTGCCTGTGGTTTGTCCTGCTGTGCCAGACTCTGTGTGGAGCTCCAGGCGGACCTCAGTTCCCTGGAGTCCCCGTCTGAGCCCTGAAAAGGGGGACGCTGCTGGCCGAGCAGCTTGGAGCAAACCACCCTGTATTGAAACATCTTGGACAGACCCTTGAAATTAAAGGGTGGCTCTTCCCGTGAAAACGTTAATGTAGATTCTATAATGACTTTAGCTGAAACAGTCTCCTTGTCAAAAAATTAATGTTCCTTCCAGATAGTCTTTCACCTTGCTATGCAGCTGGATAATGCTCCTTTTTTCTTTCTGTATTTGATGGGCTGCACAGAAACTCACACAGAGCAGCCACACACAGATCAGAAATCAACTGCGTCTTTGAAATCAGAAGCCAGAGATATGATAGAGATGAGAACCAGCAGAAAAATCTCATCCTTTATCTTTTATTTTCTAGTTCATCACTTTCTGTTTTGTTTCTTGAATAGAAACAAGGAGCTCACTTTTTTTAAATACTGCTATATTAATATGAAGATGGGTCTGCAGCATGAGGAACCACAAGCAGCTCATTAGCTGTTGGAGATGTGCTAAGTTACCTGCTGGGGAAAGTGATGATTTTGTTTCTCACACTTTTTTTACACTTTTTTCTCCTCCCCCCAGTAATTAAGACTACTTAATGACAATTTCTGTGACCTGTGTATGTCACTGACCCATGTTTGCAACAACTAATTAGCACTATGTTGCAACAGTTTAATTTCACAGAGTTCAGAGTAACACCACTCTGGCTGTGGAGGACCTGTATCAGGCAGGCACTATCTGTAGTATCATTTAATTGTTTGGAAGAAAGAGAAAAGGAATGACCCATCCACCTCCCAAGGGAAAAGATAAAACTGTAGATAAGTTTATATTTTCTATTCTGACCACCAGATTCAGAGACCTGCTTTAAGAGCTGCATCAGCTTTTATTTTTATATTTTTATCTCTGTTCTAAAAAATGAGAACTTTTAGCTAGGTTCCAGACTTGGTGTAAAGGTAAGCAGCAATCTCCTTTGGGCCTCTCTTATAGGCACATCTTCATTGTAAAGCTATGCAACAAACCTTTTTTTTTTTTTTTTTTTTTTTTTTTTNGCCTTTTAATGTCCTCCAGCACTCTGCCTTTGTCCCTCTGTGAGCTAGCATCCTGATCTGACACATTGCAGCACTGTGGTTCTGGTGATATTGAAAGGCAGCACCAGTGCACGCTTTGGGAGTCATGAGCTTTGACTTTAGAGCTGATGTAAATTGTCACATTGTTTGAAAGGAAGTGCACAGCCTCTGCCCGGTGGCTTCTCTGCAGGACTGAACAACAGGTTTTCCTTGACAATTCCGTTCAGGCCAGATCTTCAAAGATACTGACTGGAGTGGGAATTAAGCATTTATATACCTTGAGGTCCTATGTCCACTCCTTTGCAATGGGTCCTGTCTTAGCTGAAGCTGCTAGAAACTGTCCTCATAAGAACTCAGTGATATTTTCTTAAAAAAAAAAAGCAGTTTTATCTTGTTATAAAATAACAGTTGCAGTTGCAGTTGTTACTGCAGTTGCAGTTATTACTGCAAGCATTTGTAACTTTATTTTCAGGAGTTTGTTAATAGTTTTGGCTAATTGTTGAAAAGTATCATCTTCAAATTGTTCTGCTGTGTCATAGTTATATGTCCTTAAACCTTTAAATACCTCCCCTTTGGAGCTGGAGTTGCAACTGGTAAAATTTCAGTGAACAGATTTTTTCAAACTGTTACCAAGCGTTTTTTATTTTTATTGCAAGTCTCGTGCATCACTCTCCAACTTGGAGAATCAAATGAGTTTGAGTGCTGCAGTTTAAATGAGGAAAAACCAAAGCCCAGAGGGTGGGAATGGGTGCGGATGACATATGCTGACTGGAAACACCTTAACAAGTTCTGGTTCCGTAGGAGAAATGCCAGCAGGAGCTCCAGTGTGAGCAGAGGCCAAAAAGGGCCTAAAAAGGGATTCCCGGGAAATGCTGTCTTGTCCCTGGTTGGGGACAAGTGGCTTGGCTGTGCAGTGGTGCTGTTGAGGTTGGGAAATGCAGGTGAAACATCAGCCTCTGCTGAAACAGGTTAGCAGGGTCTGTCCTGTCCTGAGACAAAGGCTGCGAGCTGGTTGCTGGCAGCACAGTGTCAGCTCTCTGCAAAAAAATGAGGTTTAAAAATGGGCAGAACAACGTGATGGCCTTCGCATGCTCCCACACAGTCCCTGCGTATGGTCACAGAGGAGTTTTAGTGCTGGAAAGACAGGAAAACAGCCCAGCCCTTTCAAGGACTGTGCTAATGGCCCAGGGCCTGAGCTATATATCCCAGGAGATGGAGCTGTCTTTCTTGCACAAAAGCTGCAGAGCTGCTGGAAAAGCACATGTACCAGAACATTTTCATTATACTTTATTAAACCCTGCTTTGATATGCGGAAAGATAAGGACAGAGTTACCCTAATCATGATTTCTCTCTCTTTCTCCCCTTCCTCTGACCCTTCTACAGGCAAACCAGGAGTTTGTGGGGGTACATGTGCTGAACAGGCCAGTGAGGCTCACGCTGATCCCTGGTAAGGTGACGGAGCAGCTCGTCCTGGAGGCTGTTTGCACACGTGAAGGACAGGATCCTGTGTCAAAGAGAAAAATCGCCCTCTTCACCTCTGTGGGAACTGCTAGGGGTCTGATGTAATTGTACTTTCACTGATACAAAATTACCTCAGTGAAGAACCAACCCCTGAGTTTTTGATGATATTTCATTAGAAAAAAGGGAGAACCATGACTGATGGCACATCTCTAAGGACATGTAACCTAATTAACCCTCCACGTCTTATGTGCAGTCTACTGGGTTGCAAATGCAGTGGAGCATTTTTAATTTCTTCCTCCTACTGTCCTGCACAGTTTACATGGCCACTGTGGGTCAGTGGGGGCTGGGAGCATATTAGCACTGGCCTCCACCTTGGGGTTGCAAGCAGCCCTGACAGAGATGTGTGATAGTTTTCTTCAGCTCGATATGAAAAAGAAAAGTTATATATTAGAAAATCAGAATGCTGGATGTCATGAAGATGGTATCTCTTTGGCTGTGATGAAGGAGGCTGTGGGAGCCCTGGGGAAGCAGCTCTCAGAAAGCGAGTACAGGATTTTTGAAGTGTTGAGCAAAAGTATGCATAATATTTCGTATGGATGGTCTTTCAAAGGACCGTGTTTGTGCCCCTGGCACCCTGTGCATGCACATGCTCCTTGAAACTCCTGGAGAAAATTGAGCATTTGTGGGTTGGACATTTCTGAGGACAAAACCAGCACTGGGAAAAAACAACCTTGCAAACTGATGTTAATTTTGCATGTGATGCTCTGTATACAGAGTTCACTGTCTAGCTACCGTTCTGCGAATGGGACCATCTCAAGTTTAGGTTAGTCCGAAGACCTGGAATCGGTGAACTCTCATCAATAAAGCAGACGTTTGCATTTGAATCCACTGTTACCAGCCATTTCTCTGATCACATCAGTGGGTTCTTGCAAAACATCTCATGCAGCCTTGTGGCAAGGTCTCTCTGAGAGACAACAGAACACTTTTTCCCTTGTCTCATTGTGCTGCTACTAGTTAATAATCACAGCAAATGGAGGAGCAATTTAGAATTATTTAGGCAGTTACACCACTAGCAATGGTGGCTATTTTAGACCTACTGGAAAGAAAACCTTGATTATAACGACTTCAGAATGGCATGTGAGAGGGGACAGGAGAGTCTCTTTTGTAGCATAGGAGTTTGATCACAGTACTATGTCCCTAAACTCGGGAGGATGACACAAATGCTGAAACTCACTACTTAAACCTCTGTTTCCCTTGAGCACTTGTCATCGCTGCGCACTGCTGTGGGGTTGGACTCGGAGTGTCGGTTTTGGGGATGCAGTTGCGTTTATTGCTAAGGTTTTAGAAATCAGAGCATTCTGATTTTCTGAAGCAGTTACCTCACTAGATAATGACCAAGCCTCACCCAACAAAAACATCTCCATGCCTTAGCAACTGCCTTCCACTGCTAGGAAATGATGAATTAAGTAATCTGTGGTGCAGTGCTCCCGGCTGCAAGGTTGTAAATGGCACGCGTGTGGCCCCTGAAATATGAGATCCCACATTGGTTTTTAAAGAAGTGCATCACCAGTAACGCTGATAATATCTTCTTCTCCCAGGGAGAATGTGCTGAACCGAAGTCTGCTCCAGACAGGCCCATGCATCAGCGGGTGATGAGCACCTGCTTCTGACAGCAGATGCTTCCCTTTAAGGGCCGCCGAGCTGAGTGAAATATTTCTTCCTGAGACATTTTGCGGTAGGTTAGCATGTTACTGTACGTGAGCTACTGCCGAGGCACTTGCTGGCAAGCAAGAGCCATTTAGAAATAAAATGAGAGTGAAACAAATCAGAGAAACAAAGCCTTACCTATTCTAAAGGATGCATCTCTGCCCTGCACATCACCGTGGTCCGCATCTGTAGCAGTGCGGTTGTACGTCCTGTTTTTAACTTCAAGCCGGTGATGCTAGTTTTTACTAGTCAAGACTTTGAGGTCAAATCTTCGTGCCAGGAAATCAACAGAGGTAGCCGTGCAAGAGCAGTGCTCATGTTTGTATCCTCAACAGGGCACTATGAGGAAGATGGGAATGTCTGGGTGCTGAGGAGCAGGTTGTGGCATCTAATGCAAGCTCTGCATCTGCGCATCGTCCTGAGCCCTAGGTTTTTCTGGTGAGTTCAGGGAAAGTTTAAGTGACTTTCTGACTTTCAGAGGTTTATGAGGGGGACTGTTGCAATGCTCTGCTTAGAGCAAGACTCTGCAAACTGTTGAACTGATCTGTAAACGGGTGGACAGGGAAAACTGTGCTATGTCATTTGCTGACCTGATGCCAGGAAAAAAAAACTTGAACTATTGACTCAAGCCCTAAGGAAAGACCTGCAGCTTGCCTAGACCAGTAAGCCCATCTCCTGAAGCAGGGCAAGCTGGCTGGGGGCTGCCTTGCAGCAGCCCCTCGGGCTCAGGGAAACACTGTGAACTCCTGCTGCAATTTCTGAGTTCCCATTTGGGTTGGTTTTCACAGCTACCTTCTGTTTTGTCCCCATACTTGGTCTCCCGTGTGCTAACTGCCCTGTTTCCTAACTGTTCCTGTTTCCAGCTCCTACCCCACCACTGGGGTGGCAATGGGCAGGAGACAGCAAGCACTGATCTGACTGTCAGCAAAGGCAGCTTGGTGTCCTGCACAAGGGCAAGGGCCATTGTCCCTTGAGTCCTGCCATTCTATTCCAGGGTCAAAAATTCCTTTCTGTTCTCAGATCACAGAGCACTTCTACTCTAAACTCCTTGGGTGATGCACACTAAAAGCAGCTGGGAGACTTGAACACCACTGGGAGAACATGGACATAGGGCTTAGCTGGTCCAAATTCTCATGTTTCAGAGTGAAGTGAAAGGCAGCGATAACCAAAAAGTGAATTTAAGAGGCACAATGTGGTTTGAATCTTCATGGTTTGACAGGGTGGCATCTGGGATCTGCTCATCTAGATCAGAGCCAGGCTCCCTTCTGGAGAAGGGCAGGAGCCCGGCCCTCGCTCTGGGTTTGACTTCGCCTTGTCCCTCTGGGAGCTGGAGCAGCAGCTCCTGGGGGATCAGAGAGGCTCTCTGTGTGCGACCACGGAGTCTGGCCAGAGCCCTCCTGGCAGCCACGTCCCTTGAGGAACGGCAGGAGCAGCCCCCTGAGTAGCGACTTTGCAGCACGGTTGGAAGGGGGATCAAAGAAGCCGCCGTCATGTTAGGGCTGGAGGGCAACGTGGCAGAGGCGCGGACCGAGCGCGGTGCTTTCAGGCTCTCTGAGTGACGGAAAACACCTGACATAGTGTGTTGGGGAAGGATGCCTCTTCCCTTCAGCATGCTGACAGGGGCATTAAAATGTATTTATAACAGCTGGGGATGGCTTGCCCTGAGGAGTGAACTTAATTCGTAGTCTGCCAGGCACTCCTTTATGAATGACAGTGATTTGTCCCCTGTGTGTTCGTTCTCCTTCTTGCCCTCTTCCCGTTCTCCTTGCATTTTATAAAGCTGTATTTGACAGTCTAATTTCACATAACTAATAACATTATGTAGTGAAATGAGCTCAGATGTCCATTTAGCTCTCCAACACGGGGCTACTTGCTAAATGCTACTTTTCCCACCTGTCCTCTGGAGCCACTGCTGTGGTTAAGTCTTCTGATCTCTCTTTAAATCAAATATTTTGGTGAGCAAAGTGCTCTGACTTCCTTCTACCACGTGACTAAGCCAGGGAAGTCTTTCAGACAGCTAAAAGAGGCCCTTGGTTGATAAGGTGCAGCAAGTATCTAAATAAAAAGCTAACCTGCAACCCCAAAGCGGTCATTTTAATTTTTCATGTTGAGATCTTGACATCACATCTCAACCCCCTCCCTCATCTTGACATCTAAACAAAATGAATGCCAAAATCTCTGCCCTGCAGCAGCCAGCGCGGGTGCTGGGATGGATCTTGACAGGTGCTGGGTTTGCCTCTGTAGCTGCTGGTCTTTGCTGTTCCTCATTTCCTCCCCCACACATTGCTCTGTGCAGGCAAGAGGGACCTTCTTGGCAGAGGATGATGCTGTTTCCACAGCAGATGATAGAGGGAGCTGTGGAAATCCAGGGCAGGACGCCTGAGAAAACTGCCAATTTGTGTTGCCTAATTGGAGGGATTTTTCTTAATGAATCTCGCCAGTTGGTTTATAGCTGAGGCTATATATTCCTCATGCTGAAGCTGCACACGGGTTCCTGTCACCTGGAGAAATGACTACGTTTTTGTAATGACTTTGTGAATTTTTTTTTTTTTTTGCTCCTGGCCATGAAGTGCCTTAGGCACTCGGTTCCCCTGGATGAGGCTGTGGGAGAAATTTTCTTTCAGTAGCTCCTGGTGTATGGAGCAAGGAGATGTATCTCTGCGGTCTTGCATGGCAAAGGTGCAAGAGAAAAATAAGATGATAGAGAGGTATAGAAAAGTCAAGAGCAGGATGAAGATATTGATGATGACACAGCAAATGCTCCTATTTTTCGCTTGTGAGACTGTGCAGTCCCATCTGCTGCCTCTGTCCCTGCGAGGAAGTGTTGATACAAGTCACTTCTGGCACCCGTGTTGGGAGCCCATTTAGTTTGGAGAACCAAGCCCATCTCCATCCTTTCTGGCCAAAAGACATTCATCTGATACCAAACCAGTGTGAAGACCTAGGCTTTCCAGAATTATTTTGAAGCTAATACTCTTTAACTTCTCTTTTTCCTTTCTTTTTTGCTTTTATATCTCTGATTCTTCAAGTGATTCCACCAGACTACATCTATGAATAATATGTTTTCATCAAATCTTCCATCAAATTCTTGCTAGCAAGCCAAGCTGCAGCCAAAGCTTTTGATTGAAAGCTGTGTCTCTTACAGCGTAGCCCTGGCCTCATCTTTCTCAGCTGTGCCTTAGCCTCGGGAACCAAACATTAACATGGATGTTCCTCACTCTCAGCAAGATAAATTCTCTAAGGAGGGAAGGGAGCAAAAATGAAAACAAGCGAAGCTGGCAGCCTCGCAGACCTCCTCCATTCACCCGAGCGGTGCAGACAGCTCTGCTTTTTTGCAGGACATGGGAGCACATCCTCCAGAAATGGGAGAAACCAATTTTCTACTCATAACCTGAGCTTCCACTTCCTGCGTGGGAACAAAATGTGAAGGGAGGTGACCGGTAACCACACGTGGACAGCAGGTAGCCACTGCCTCACTCTTTTAGCCCATATGGAGCAGAAACTTAGTTCTGGAGAAAAAGACAGAAAAGTACTTAATGTTTTTCGTAATAAATATGGCCCTGTGGAGCAATTAGAAAGACAGCGAGTGCCAGGCTGTGAAGAAGTTACCTTCTGATGTTTTCACTGGCGCTGGTTCTTGTGGCTGGCCTCGAACTCGCAGGTGATACAGCCTACGTTAGCAGATCTGAGTTGCACATCTAATTAAAGCAGCAGATCTTTTTTCCTTCCTAGCAGTCTTTATCAAGTCAGCTCAATGGATTTTTTTTCTGCTCTTCCTCATTAATATACATTTTAAATGCTTAACTTAGAAACAACTGTGGTCCTTGATCACCTTCCTGTTTACATTTTGACGTTGTACTCGGAGCAAAGGGACCCCTCTTGTACTTTGTCTCCCTCCTCCACTCTCTGAGCTTTGTCACCCTCCTCCGGGATCTCTTTTCAAAAGATCAAGAGTGGAGAAGAGGCTTCAGATGCCATAAATATTGCAGGAACCAGCGTTCATCAGAGAATGGCCTCCTTTAAGATCAATATGTCTTCCTGAGGGGGCATTCAGTCCTTCAAAGTAAACAAGTTGGGAACATTAATTCAAATGCTTTTATACTAAATACATATACATGAATTGGCCTGTGTGGCTGTGATAAATAAGTGTTATGTAAGTGAGGCTTAAAACAAACCGCACATGCAGAAAAGGGCCGACTCTGCAGATTTGTGAAGCACGAGCCAGTTCCTTCTGCCGATCATCTGACGAGCGAGATAATTTTGTTAAAGGGCTAAGAGGAGACTCTCCTCACCTCCATAAACGGATTGATCTGGACTGCGTGACCCCTTTCCTCGGAGAGGGAATACCGTCAGGTAGATGCCGAAGTCAGGATGTTTGGGAAAACTTGCTGAGTGCGCGCTTCCGCAGCCTGTTGTTGCCTGCACGTGGAAATGTGTTCATAGCTGTGGCCGGAGTAGGGTTACCTCCCTCTCCAGGAGGTAAAGTGGAGGCAACTGCCTCTATTGCTGTGTCTGAAGCTGAAAACGGGCTCGGAGTGAAGCGGGCCCGCAGGCCGGCAGCCCTCCCAAAGCAGGTGACTTGCGGAGCAGCCCGTGCCTGAAATGAAAGCTCTGCGGCACAGGGGCTTGTGTGGGAGCTGGGCTTCTGATGCCAACTTCCCTTCTCCCTGTGTTGACTTCCCTTCTCCCTGTGTTGCAAAATAGATTAAACAGATAAAACAGATTAAACTTTTTGGACAAGGAGGCTGTGGAAATTTGTTGGAGGGAGTAATTCTTCTCCCCCTTTCTCTTCTGGCTCCCCAGCCCATCTCAGTTTGCTGGCAGGGTTACAGGACTGCAGAGTATTCCCTCTACCAGAGAGAACGAATAAACCCAACAGGTTTTGCAACAATTGCTGAGTTGCATGTGCATAATCTGCAAGAATGCCCTTTTTCAGGGCGTATCTTACATCGGCATAAAACAGAAATAGTTTCTTTGGATTCGACGACATCCTGTTGCATTAGAAATCTGGCAAGCACAGTGTACAGCCATATGATATCCCAATGGTCATCGGGCAGAGTAAGACTGATTCCGTGAGAGCCTCCTGCTCACTCTAGAGGGCATCGGAGATGAGACTTTTGGAAATCAGAATGGTCCCGAACGGAATATTTGAAGCTGTTCGTATTCAAGGTATCACTTGTCCCTCAGTAAAATTATAGCCTCCTGCAACTCTGGAGGAGTTAAGTGTTCTTAAAAACACTTGAGGCTTGAGGTTATTAACTCTGGGTAATGGTTTCAAGAAGATCCTTCCCTGATAAAGTGTAATAGGGGAAAGAAGTGAGCAAAAAAAAAATTGCTAGGGAACAAGGCAAGGTTGATCATAGAGAAGCTGTCATTAATTATCATGCACTTGAGAAAAAAGAAGATTCAAATAGCTAGGTAGAAGGAAGAGGAACAAAAAAATCCGAACAAGTATATGGACTAGTGTTGTGTCCGTTTTTCGAATT
>VWPW01015305.1:0-26833 GCA_013389825.1 Crypturellus undulatus
TTTTTTTTTTTCCAGTTGTTAAGTAGTTAATTGCTCAGTCTGAAGTGATCAGATGGTTTCCTACTCCAACCAGTCCTTCCTATCAAATTGAGATCTTGAAATATCTCTAAAAACATCTTGCAGAATTAATGGTCTAATTTCTCTACCAAATGTATTAGTTCCTCATTGGATACAGCTTAGTGAGGCAAAAAGCCAGGCAAAAAAAAAAAAAAAGGCTCCACAAAACAAGCAGCAAGTAGCAGAAATAAAATCCCCCAAATAATTAGCAACCAACTCACCTGAATTCCAGAATGTCAAGCAAAATTACACCTGCCTAATATTTAGAGACAACAGCAACAGCCCCATGCTTACTGCATTATCCAGCACAGTACAATTTTATGCTCTTAAACTACTTCATGGGGGGAAAAAAGTCACAGCGAGTCTTGGCAATATCTTCAGTGGAACAAAGCGAAAAGCAGCCCGAGTTACAAGGCAGGGAGCTGTTTGTGTTCAGAGTAACTTAATCTTCTAATACGGCCGAGCACTTGAGAACGCACGGGAGGAAGGAGTTTTGTGGCGGAGATGCGCACCCCAGTTTTAAGAGCAAAGATTCAGTTTGCTACAAAATTATTTGCACAGTAGTAGTATACGGAGGCTATGTATTTATATATATGCACACACACATACAGCCCTACCTTTCCATGAAGGAGAAACTTGAAAAACATAATAATTTAGTTTTAATAAGCTCAGTTCCCATTTCAGTCTCTCCAAAAGACACACAGGCTTGGTAATTTATGCACCTTATCCCGAAAAGGTGAACTTCAGCCTTTAGAAAAAGCCTTACAGAAGATAAGCCAAGATAAAATGTTGTGCACTGTGGAGATGCCGAAGACATTTTACACTACAATGGGACTTGCTCCCTCCCCTTGGAGGATGAAAAGGAAAGAATCCGACAGTGACAAACGGCGAGAAGAAAGAGCAAGTGTCTATCAGGTTGTCAATCTGCCAATAAATCCCAGAGCTCTGCTAATACCTTCAGCTCCCCAACACATCCCAGACTGTTTAGCAACACTGTGATGTACACTGCAGAATTCAGGGAGGCGGAAGCTAAGCCAAAGGCCTTAACACTCAACTGTCAAGGAAGAAAAGGAAAGAGGGGAAAAAAAAAAAAACACAACTATGAGGATTTAATAGACTTTGGCACTGAAGCGCTCCTGCAGCAGCTCCCGTTTAGTCCTGTATCTCCAATTCGTAGATTCAACCCTTTACACTGATACCCAGCTGGACCGGCTGCACCTCCAGAGCCACCGCCAAGCAGGGCATCTCCTCGTGAGACACCAGCACTGCTCCCAAAATGGGCAGGAAGAGTCACCTCCGCGTCCCAATGAGGAGAAAAAACAATCAGATATACTCTAGCTTCTCCTCAGTAGAATAAAACACATCAGAAGCCCTGAAGCACTGAACACTGCCATGAAATACGACTTCCTCTAGATCACAGAGGTATTTTTGGCATGAGATTCAAAAGCGCTATAATTTATCAGAACAAATTTACACACACAAAAAAAAATCTGGCATTTCTGCAGTCCTACTGCTTACCTCTATCACCTTCTATAAGTACCAAATAAGGTCAAGGATTAGTTTTTCCAGATTTTTTTAAGCTATCCAGAAATTACTTTTGCCTGAGAACTAGTAACCTAATTTAATATAAACCAGACACTTGGCTCTTCACTGGTCGAAAATTAGCAATAATTCCTTTTTAATAGTATTCTAAATGAATTTTGGTTGTATAGCAGTATTAGAGAGAGTTGCTTCTAGAAAGCTTCCTTCACATCAAAACTCAGTTATGCAGCATTTGCCCAACAGCTGCCAACTCGCTGTGCATATGGATTTACCTCTGCAGCAAGCAAAGGCAGGTGCACACCATGAAATCCTTAAATGCTTCCCCCAGCTCCTGCCCCTCATTTTCCATTTCAAGTCCTGGAAGAGTTTACCTCAGTCTTTCCTGGCATACGGGAAGGCACATACTGTATCTCAGGTTGCCATCAGCTTTTCATTTAAGAAATCTGTCTGAAGATAGAAACGTAGATAAACAGAGGGGTGTGCGCATGGCAGTATTTTACGTGTCTTAAACAACATACACTGGTTAAAAAGCACGCAGGAGCCTGGCTTCTGCTCTTCAGCTTTTCAAGCACCGAGCAGCCACCGTGGCACTTGACCCGCACGCTGGTTGTTTCGTGTATGTTGCCTTCAGCACTGCTCTAACTTTTCTGTGATCATCTAAGTTCTCCCACACGGTCTCAAGAGCAAGACAGGGCCAGGCAGTGGTCAAACACCCTGTGGTAGGTCCCCTTTCAACACCAGGCTCCAACACGTGCATGCTTGGGTAAAAGCAAAGAACAATTCCTTTAAAAATATTCACCACAGGCTATTTTAAATTAAACTCTAAATTTCAAAATGATAATAAGAAATTGAGATTCCCATTTCTTTTTTTTTTTTTACTCTAAGATGAGGGGAAGGGAGAAGAAATTTCTCAGTTTTATAAGGATGCAGTTTAACAGCCAGAAATGCATTGCATTTGTCTGATGAGTCTCGGAGCAACCCTTAAGCACCCTGCCCTTCTTGACATTGATGGATTGCATAATTCCAGGAAGTAAAATATAATTATGGAGACAGATGAACAGACACCCTAGAAACAGAATAAAAAGATACTGCGGAGCCATAAAAAGCAATATTTCAAATATAACATTATTAAATCTAAGAAAATGTTTTATAAGAAAGTGGTATCTGCATAAAGACTCTTTGCCTGTGGAAACTCTAAGTAGAGATGGAATTTTGTTCTATGTATGGTTTAGCCAGAATTTGGATGTCTAATCATTTTACAGCAATACTTCAAGTTACCTGTATCATTAGGCAGACATACAGTATAAACTTCGAAAATATAATACATATAAACCTACCCAAATTTATCTTTCCCCTCTGCTAGCCACCATCAGAACATCTTCCCTACGAGCTATTTGAGAAGACGATGTGGTTCTCGTTTCCCATGCTGAATAGCAGTTTTAATCCCAAATGGCTGAGGTTGGACACCCTCAGGAGACCATCCAGCCCCACTCACTGCTCCTCGCAGGGTCGGCCAGAGCAGGTCGCTCAGGACCACGTCCAGACAGGCCAATGTGATAGGTCACCCACATTACACACAGCTGCACCTCAATTACTGAAGTCACCCTCAATCTCACGATGCTCATTATTTGCTTTTCTAGACCACATGACAAATCTTAGGATTTTACTTTCCTCTAGACCTAATACATGGGAAGATGCCACCTTCCCTCTACCCCTGCACCTCATTCACACAGCATTTTCTCCATTTTCCCCAATTTAACTAGCAGTTACTCCTCATAAGGCCTTCAAAGAACTCCACTCCCTGCAAGTTTTTTCAACAACAACAAAAAACAAACAAACCAAAAAACAAAAACCCCACAAGCCCTTGGCCCTTTCTGGATAAAAACGTGCGTGACCAACCCTTGCATCGGGTCCTTCGGGTCAGCAAAGTTCAAACTAACAGGGGGAAACCAGCCCAGGGCTGAGGGCTGCTGAATTTGCCCAGCTCGTCTCTCAGGAGGAGGAAATCCCCGGGGGAGTTAAGTGCCTCTTACAGAGGCTGCCCAGGGGTGAATTCCTGCGCTAACCCCGGAGCCAGGGCACACATTCCCTGGCAGAGCAGGGCCGGATGCTTCCTGCACGCAGGAGCTGCCAACAGCCGCCGTAGAGGTTGTTACTGCTCCTGAGGAGCAATTAGGTTTGCAAAGCCCTAATCCAGGCAGGGAGCACTTGAAGACAGAGACAGTGTTTGCTTCTCTCTTCCCTTTCTTAACACAATAGGCCTAATCCTTGTTCAACATTTAAGGGTGCTTCCAACATGCATAATTTCCTTCTTGTAAAGCAAATGATTTTTCCCCTCATATTGGAGTTAATCACCATTTAAGTAGAAATAATTACAGTTTCCTACTAAAAGAGTTGGTCTAAAAGCCTGAACTACAAACTGCATTTTTTGACTGAATTTGTAAAAGAACAAGGCAAAACTAAAGAAAGAGAACTGAACTTCAAACAAAGGCAAAAAAAAATAAAAACCCACAAGTAGCAAAACAAGCAACACGAACATACATCTTCAAATGACACTCAAATCTTCAGAGTTGCTTTTTCACCGCTGTTAAACAAACTGCTCGACCCATCGAGACGCCCCGGCCTTGGGTCTGGACGAGCTGCCTCTCGGCACGCACTGAGACCCCAGCACAGCAGCGCAGCAAACGTTCATTGCTCTGCATGTTTACAAACAGCCCCTTCAGATCTCCCTTCCCTCCCCGTCCCCCGAGGTAACGCGCATTGTAATAAATTCATAATTCGCATTACGATGATTTAAACAGCTTTGGAGTGGCATGTTTTAGTGCCTTGATTCAATTGTCTGCCTCTCAAAGTGACAGGCTGCGCGCTGCAGCTCCCCGGTGGGGCAAAGCTGCTCCCTCGCACAAACACGGATAAATACGCAGCCCGAGTCAGACTTTTTGGAAAAGGAATTAGTAACGATGTCATTTAAGCTCTTTCCCAAGGAGACAAGGAACAAATTGCTGCAGGCTTGCCCCAAGCACATTACTTGCTAGAGACCTTCGTGTCTAGGGTTACTGTTGCACCAGTCTATCAAGATAACACCTTTCATTCCATTTATGACAAATTTCTGCTTTCCTAGCAGAAAAAATAACTTGGCAGGCACGCTGCTGCCAAACCTCCTCCAACCAGAGCACAGCTCCCTCCAGGATGTACGCAGAGGAATCAAGGCTGGGACTGTCTCCCATGAGAGGGGCATAAAACCACATGCACGAGGAATCCTGCACCCATCTCTACAATCCCATTTGAGCAACTCAAGCAACTAAAACCCGCCAACAAGCTTCAATGTTCCTGTTGCTGTCACAACACCAGGAAATTGCTCTGTAGTGACACAGCACCCAGAAAAGCCAACTTTTAAATATTACAAAGGATGCCATGGAAGGTAGAGCACTGCATGTCAACAGCTGCTTAATATTTTCACCCTTTCCTAACCCCAAAGCAGTCTTGTTTGTATTCAGAACCTATTGGTCACTTCCTGCTTTTTATATGTGCAAGAATATACCTATGAAAAACAAAAACATTCTGCAGCTTTGTTATTTCCAGATCTCCAAAACACAGTATATCTCCTTTCTATATTAATGCCACTCTTTTTGCACACGGCAGAAATAGCAGAATATCAGCAGCTACACTCACAACAGTGAAGCCATCATAAAAGCTCACACTGATTAAAGTGTATGTTGTTGCCTCAATCTGAATGTCTCTTTTGTTTTTAATTAGATGTATTTCTATTGAGAAGAATTCCTACCTACACATTTGTAGCAATATCCCTATTCAGTCATAACATATTGGTCTGTAAAACAGGTTTTTAAAAATAGAAGACACTAAAAGTGTGATCTACCTCTCAGATCAAATATATTGAGTCTCCCCATCTAAAGCGCCAAGATGAACCAGAACAGGGGGCAGGAGCCAGCAAATGGGGCAGACCCACTGCAGGAGAGCTCTCCTGTGCCTGCCAGAAAATCTACCAGTGATCAAGGATTTTTACCCACCCTAAAGAAAACTGAGGAAAAAGGGCTATAGCAAACGGAATGCAACCTTTGAAGGAAAGGCTGGAGGCAGCACTGGAAAGCAAGCTGCGGTACACGGAATTTCAAAGCACTTGGAGAGCTCTCCCCCTGCCACCTCGCGCACCGGCGGGACAGGAGGCCAAGGCAGCCGCATCCCTCGCCCAGGGGAAGCGGCAGAGCAGCGTCCACCCCGGAACAGGGTGATCCAAACTGTGCCCATCAACAGGTCCAACAGGCTCCAAACACTACCTGGCTTACAAGTGTACCCAGCTTCACTACTAGAGTCAGCTGCTTCTTGCTTCCATTAGTCTATTAAAACGCAGTTCCACAGCCACACTCTGGAGATGAAAGCATCTGATTTCCAGCTGAAACATAATTCACGGACCTTAATTCCAGTATGTTCTTCAGACCTAAACTGATCTTGGCTCCAATGAACCTCTTCCTCAAGGGTGTCTCCTCTGCTAGCCCCTGCTATTAGCTCTCAGCCTGCATTTCTCCGCAATGACTGCATTAAGCTGCCACCACCTATTACTTCCACATCCTTCAGTGGGCCTCTTCCTACTTGTGTTCACTTTTTGACATGTATGACTGGAGACAAGCACAGTCTCACATGCCCAGCAGAGGAACTGGCTGGCAGTATTCTCATATTTTTTCTTCACCTCTACCATACACAAGGCCTGGTTGTCTTCTACTGATCTACCACACCATCTTCTCCCCACTACTCACTTTTTCATTATTTTCTTCTGTTTTGTTTTCAGTCCGTTATGGCATTTGATACTATTAAAATTTACCCTGTTTTTTAGGTTTCCTTCTTCCTTTCTGCTCTAGCTCATACTGTATTTCTAAACAGTAATATCAACAGCATTACTTATTGTACTGTGATAAGGCAATTATAGAGAGATAAACTTACATTTAATAAGAAGTTGGGGCTTCTTCTCTCCATAGCAAAGCGCCAAAGGGCATCAAATGACAAGCTACCTGCACTTCAAGGACCTTTTAGTTATCTTTGCTTCCCACCCTTCAACTCTGGAAATCCAGTTTCCAGAGTCTTGCAATTACTTAGCACATTTTTTCTGAAGACAACTAATTCTAGAAAGGCTTCAGTTACACAACTCTTTCTTTCCACTATGATGCACAGAATTGAAGAAATATGCTGGACTGTTCTTGAAAAATATAAAGATGTAGCATGCTAGACTGGTGTTTATGATGGATAAAGGCAGTTTCATCTTGGTTTCCTCCCTGGATCACTAGCAGGCCTTGCAAGGACAGCAAGGAAAAGGTTACGTGAGCAGCGGGAGGAACCGATTTAGCCACCAGCTACCAGCCCCAGCACCGACCCGTCCTCCCAGGCACCCTCAGCCTCTGCAACTGCTGCAGGTGCCCAAAGTCGTCTTCAGCAACTGAACAGAGTTAGAAGCAGCTAGGATACATGAAGCCCTGCTTTTCTGAAGTTGCAAATAACACCTAGTGTACAAAGAAGAATAAAGGTCTTTAAAACTGGGACAAACTTTTAACCCCCACATTTTAGGAAAACTTGGGATGCCCTTTCCAGAAGTTTTCAGCTTAGAACACACACACATATCCATGGGGATAAGGTACTATACATATAAAACACAGAAAACAATCAACAATAGTTTATAAACAAGATTTATGTACTCAGAGAGACTTTTATTTGATATATAAGCAAATCCCAGGGATCTGGCTTATAGCAGAAAGTCTACTCCAGACATCAAGGAAGTCCATAAAGAATAGTCCAAAGGCCAGAGGGCCATAATTTAGACCACAGAGCTAAATATGAAATGTCAAGTTTCACTTTTATTCCAGAATTGAATTCAGTAGTGATAATGTATCAAGCAGTTTAAGAAGAGGTGTCAAGAATTGTTGGAAGAAGGAAAAATCAGTTTATCCAAAGGCGATAAATGTGACAGCATAGGGATGAAGGTGGGCAGGAGAAAGGAGAGGCTGCGGAGGATCCCTTACTCCTTCCATCCCTCACAACCGGCTCCAGTAGTTCAAAAGGAAACCAAGCTGCAGCTGCGCGGAAGGAGAGGAAGACACAGCCCCAAATTACTCAGCTTGGAAAAATGTCTGCTCCCCGAGATCTCACCCTCACACCTCACCTGGAGCCGAGCCCGGGGCTGCGCTTCTCCCTCAAGGGGAAGACGCACCGGCCCATCTCCCAGGAGCCGCCCGGCTCCAGGAGAGCACCCGGAGCGCTCCCGGGCACCAACACCACCTCGCCCGAGCAGGAGGAGACCAGCTCCAGTGGTCCAAACAGGCGGCGCTCCAGTGGGCTGAATCCAGCCTGGACACCAAGGCACGTGCCAGGGGAAGCCGGGACTCCACAGGGAGCTTGTGAACCCGTCACCTCTTATGCAGACCAGTCACTAAAAGGAAAGTCCTTTCTGACCATCCTCGAATAACGCACGGCTTTGGCGGGACGCACGGCCTGTTAAGGGGACGCAGCGCGATGGAGACCATGGCTCCACGTACCCACTTCCACAGGGGCAGCAGCAGCACTCGGGCGGCTTGAGCGAGGCGGCGCACCGGGAGCAGGATGACACTTGCCACCGGCGGCTCCGACGATAAAAGAATGTTTTAATTAGCAGCGTCAGGCAACAGAGGAAAAACATATTTAGACCTGGATCAGCATAAGCTTCAGTTAATGATAATCATTGTGTTGACAAAGAGCTTGACAGCTAAAGTATACACTGATCCAGGTCTAAACAAGTTGCTCTGTAACTTTGTATGACGTAGGCAAAAAGGTATGAATTAAGGAAAACGCTGTCTTTAGCAGACTTCGGTGCCTTTTTAAACCATATTGTTCAGAGGTTCTTTGGAGAAAAGTTCTCCTATCCAGTTCACATAATGGAGACCAAGACAGGCCCTGACTCCCCTTTTACAAAGTATATGTTCACTGTGACAACTGCTTTTTTGTTTCCTAAATAGAGGAAAACTAGTTCCATCTGCATTCTGCTGACAAGGAAGACTGCAGGGTTGTTATCCAAATACCCTGTCACACATTAATGGAGACTTTTCTAAGATCCAAGATGTGCTTACAGTGGGAAATTCAAGTAAATCTTTGCAGCCTAAAATCTGAATAAAGCTATTTTTCATAGTTCTCATTTACCAACCTTTTCACAAGCCTAAACTGAATAAACAGGATGTAAATATCCTTATTTTGAATGTCATTAACTACAGAATTAGAGAGGAATTAGAAGTTATTACATAATATGCGAGGAAACAGCTCAGTGCTTAACCAGTGATAGGAGGGGGTAGCTAAGAAAGCGTCTCGGACACAGAAAAATCGCCATTCTTCGCAAAAGAGGGAAGAAAAAAAAAAAGGAATCAATCACATACTGCTACGATAACCCCTTGCTCAGCAGCGTTGGCGTGAGGGAATCGTCTCTAAGGATTAAGGCAGCAGGGCAGGTATAGTCGTTGCTGCAGGCAGGGCTATGCTGAGTCACTAGGATGGGACGGGAGGCGAACACGGGAGGTAACGTCAGGACCTGAGCCGGGCCCTGCCCTGCGACAACCTGCTTATCCTGACCTGCTCCCTGTTTGGATGACTCAGAAAAAAACATCTGCAACTTGCCTGTTTGCTTCCTGAGCCCTGAGCTCAGATGCAGCAGGGGTGCAGGGGGGTGGAACAGTTGGGGTCCGAAATCTGAAGGTGCTCGAACCTTCAAGCACCAGCAAAAATAGTTTATAAAGTGCTTCCTTGGGAAACTACCTAAATCCATCCTCTTTTACGCCCCAAAAACCACATCAGTAGAGGAGCACCTCTGGATTTTCAGCAACAAGGACATTTCTATAGATTCACCCCAAATAGTGATAATGTATGGTCAAAACAAGAGTAAAAATTCCATATGTAAGGAAGAAAGAACCTAAGCTTTAGATTTTCAAAGAATCAACTTCAACTTTCCAAAATACCTTAAGAACTAAAGCCATAAACACACCCTGCGTCTCAACCACATTTCAAGTGACCTCTAGAAGCTCTGCAAGTGCTTATGAAACCCATTTCTGTGGTTATGAATCCCATTTCTATCTATTCCCAGAACTGGGGTTTTGTTTGCTGCTTAAAAAACAAACAAAACAATTCCAGAAGTTATGCACTACCAGCAAGGGTGGAAAGGAGAAACCATTGCCTCCCTCATCCTACTCGTTGCAGAGGGCAATTAGTGAAGTTATTAAGCAGTATTTCATGGGAACAATTATCTATCAAGGGCACGGACAACAGCACGGATTGTTACCAGCCTGACTGATGAAACGGACAAATGGGCAGAGTCTCTCCACTTGCCTGCCTACCATATGTTTCTTCTTAAACATCTGGTAAAGTCTTTGTATTTCCCTGAGTAACCTAACAGGTGTTGAATCAAATCTTAATGCTTTCAGTTTTCCCATTGGAAGCAGATGGGCGAAGGAGACAGCAGAATACTGCATTTCCAATCTCTCTTTCCTTCCTTCTCCTCCGTGGTGGCCTCACTAATAGCCCCAGGTTAAAAGTAGTAAAGGAGATTCCAGATTAATCATTAAAGTAGCCTTTTCATGTGGAGAAGTCTCTCTATATCAAGAGAAGCGAGTCAAACCTTACTCCAGCAATGTAATTTTCTCTCTTCCTTTCTATGCTGCAAAGAATAAAAAAAGCCTTTCACGGCAACACTCGGTGCATATTCCTGTCCTTAGGAGTGTTTCAAATGGCACCTGCCCTCTAAAGAGGGTCATTCACACATGATGCTCTGGCCCTGGGGGCAGGAGAGCCCTGGCCCCTTCTCCTGGGCTGCAAGGAAGTCGCTGCTGCCACAGGGACACCAGTTGTCACTTGCAGGCACGCGGTGGGCACAGAGCCAACCTCGTATTCTAGCTGAAAGAGCAGAAACACAGGTGCCTAACACGGAGAGGGCACTTTTTATTTTGAAAAATGCAACACCACTTTAGCTAATTAGGTCTTATCTGTTTAAAACTACAGGATAGTTTGATAACAATTAGGAAGGACTCCCAACAGGCTGCCGGGATCAAAGGCCCTTTCTGCTACGACGTTTAACAAGGAAATTAACACTTTTGCCAAGCAATTTGCACATGCTGCCAAAGTTGTTTTAACTTGCTGAAATATTTTAGTTTTAAATATGTACCTGCAGAGATGCTGCTTTAATTCTAGCTTTCAGCGTGCCAGCTAGAAGCTCCCAGCCACAACACCAGTTTCCATTTGCTCCTCCTTTCTCAAGCACAGGGAGCGCACAGACACCCAAGTCTTATCATAAAGGGATACTGGAGTAACAGAAGCGCTTGCTTCTGCTCACATAAACATTTGGAGGCAAAAATTCCCTCACCCATCTTTCCTTCCTGGAACTAAGTATTTCCAAAAGCCTGCCTGTGGGATCCAAAGCCTTGATGTCACTAAAATTAATGAGAACCATGGTGCTGAGATACCGTGCGTGCTTGGAAAATTCCAACTGGACTCCTCTGATGGGTTTCTAATACCAGAGACTGGGGAGCAGTCATGACTCCAAAGAGCTGTAATGATAAATGGCTGGGGGACAGTGAATATAATAAGGGAAAAAAATACAAATCCAACAGCTGTATTTCATAAAGGAACAATAAAACTGTGCATGGCAGTTTTTCTTTTTTAATTCAGTGCAATGTTTAAAGAGACCTTTTGATACACAGTAAATTATGCTCCTATATCTGCCACTAATTGCTATTTAATAAAAGCAAGCTTCCAGAAGATCGGGACACTTGTCTTCTGATCCCCTGTGTTGGAGGGCAGAGCGAGGCATGAGCATTCACAGCTCAACTCTGCGTGCCCTGAAATACAGCGTGCTGTTTTCTGTGGAGGTTTGCATTACTGTACTCAGAGACACACATTTGCCACAGCTACTGCACTTCATGCTCCTAAACAAACTCACGCATCAATCCTGAAAGGAGAAGCTCTCCCCAGGCTGTTCTTGCATGGAGAGGATTCATTGAACTCGTAAGCTCAGTTTAACGGCTGAGAAGCCAGAGCTTTATCAGATATGGGGGATTTGCTCAACATGCTTCTTCCCAGGCAGGCGTCTGTACAGAGACTGGAAAATGATACTGGGTTTATTGCTCTTAGGAAAGCAAGGGCAGACCTAAAAAAATGAACAAGAGTGCTTCAAGGCCATGCAGGGGAACCTGTGGCAAATTCTGGGGACACGTCTGTTACAGGAGGTCAGTGAGTGCCTGGTGATGACCAACCTTGAGAGAACATCAGCAGTTCTTCAGCCTCAACCTCACTATGGACAGCACCATCCTGCTCCTGGAGGGACTTGGCTCAGCCTGCCCAGCCACAGCAAAGATTCCAGCTACCCCTTGCCCCTGTTGAATACTTTCCCATTTCATTAAAACCTAATATGCAGGGTTTTCTCCATCATTGGCAGTTTTGTACTGAAACCACGCAGCAGTAGTGACAGTCCTACACTGACCAGCCAGCTCATCAGCTGGTCGTTAGACTGAAGAAGAGAGTATTGCAATTCCCGTAGCATGGCTATTTACGGGAGCGAAGGGGAAGAGGCAAAAGACAAATAAACAAGAGCCAATTAACAGGAGCTCTTACCATGCAAACATACCACTTTGGTGCACTAAACATTAGCGAAAAGCACTTTTCTTTTTTAACCAATACCTTTGCTCACTTCAGCAACACCACAGTAAGTGACCCATTGCAGCACTGTATAAAAAACATGATTGAAATGAGATGGCTCTGAGTCAATAAGACATTGAGTGTACTGAGAAATCTGAACACGACAGTTATGTTTGCAAAGAATGGCAGATATAATCAGCATGCACAGAACCACATCCTGCCCTTGCAACAAAACCAATTATGGCGTGATAGGCTTTTCCTCTTCTACCAGGAACCAAGTTTCAAAGCCACCACCAGATTTTTATGGTCCTTCAAAGAAAGCTTTCAGTTTCCAACCACTTTTAATTAGAGCACATAGAGTGCACCAGGTTCTTGAGTTTTTAAATCATAAAAGCTTTGTGAATTTATTAGCAAGACAGCAGAGAGCATGAGAAGAGGAATTAGGGTATTTGCAATCCTTTTGCTACTTCTGTCCAAATGATGATTGTTACATGCTGAGAGCATCCAAGGGATCGGAATTACCATGTTACAGTAGTTTCTGCGCTCTTAAATCAAAGGCTAAAAGGCTTAAAACAAACTCAATGCTAGTGCTATGAAAAGGTAGTCAGAAACAAGTTTCTGACATATTCTAAACAGATGCAGCAAGGAAGAATAAGGAGACATCAGTAACCATCACAGATTCCTTGCTGAACTTCAGGCAAATTGCTCATTTTTTTGCCTCAGTTTCACATCTGTAAAATCTGGTTGATAATACAAACTTTATTCAGAGCTCCCAAGCTCCTCACCTTAGCCAATGCACTTCACTTATAAAGAGGAAACATAATGTTACAGTTGAGTACTCAGATGAATAAGTATTCATATTTTTGGATAAAATAAATCCCTGTTGATCTAGTCACTTCAGGACAATTATTCAAGTGTTAAACAGCATTTTCTTCGAAGAATTTTCTCTCTGAAATTATTTCTTATCAAATCCGACATATTAAACCAAATTACACCCAACCTTATTTCAGAAGTGATGATGTATTTTATATTGGATACGAAATCTGTGCATCTTCCCCAGTTCCTGAAATCCAGCAACATCTATGACAAAACTAGTAGGTGTCAGTCAGCCATTACACACATACTTCTAGTTCTGATGCAATATAGATCAAGACATCAGTGGCAATGGGCATTTGTGAGGTACTTTCTGAAAGGTAGAAATTGAGTCTAACGCGCAGTATTTCAAGGATCATAAGCTCATTTCAGAAATGGCAGAGCAGGTGCTATGCTTCAAAGTTAGTTAAAGCCTACACTTAACAGAACAAGCAGTACTCAGGTGAAGTCCCATTTTACTTCCCAAAGCTTCCTGGTGTGAAGGAAGGTTAAAGGGTTAGTTTGATTCAACCAATTTTGATTTAGCAGAAGTGCAAAAGCCAGAGCTCCTCCTTCCAGAGCCCGTGAAACAGAGGGTGACCCAAGAGAAGGGAGGCGAGGAAAAGGTCAATAAGCTCCAGAGACCCTTCTGCTTGTGCCGCGCACACCTGCCCTCCTGGCTAACAGGAGTCATCCTCATCTCCCAGCATCCGAAACCCTTCCCTCCCATTTACCATTCCTATTGAGGCAAGCACCACAGTATCTCTCTAAGACTGCAAGGGTTACGGCGGTGGCAGGCAGTGAAGCTAAGCACAAACCTGCCTGCCAGCCCCCTTAGCCTTCCGCTCCATGCATGGGTGCCAGAAAAAATAGAAGTTTGGACAGCCATGCTCTGTGAAGCCACTAATCACCATCAAAACTTGGACAGATTCCACGCGTGAGGGACGACCAGGAAGGCACGTGGGCAATTTAGCTTGGAAAGAAAGGGGCTGCTCATGCTGCAAAGGTAAGTGAGGAGGTAAGAGGTGGCAGGAGTAGTTGAAATACAAGGGGCACAAGACAAGGGAAGTTTAGTAAAAACAAAAATGCAAAGCCCAGCGAAAAGCATGAGGCATGTTTACAGCAGGCAGCACCTACCGTATCTTGACTTGCTGCTAGGTACAGACAGATGCATGTGATTCATCCACGCATTTGACCTGTAAATTATTATTACTGCAAAACAGCTCCCACTAGCTAATTCCACAGCCAAAAATCTCACCAGCCGGTTCTAATCCTTTTAAATGGTGGGGGATTTCTGCTGATCTTCTATATCTAGGGATCAAACCAGCGATGCAGAAACAGAAAAAAAAAAAAATGAATTGAGTTTGATTTAGCATGGGGATATTTTCAGTTGAGTGCTGAAGTTAAATGCTATATAACTTTAAAATAGAATCCACAGTGCTCTGCTGCAAGTATCTTGGGAAGCCACCTGTAAGCACTAACAGTAGCAGGAGGATCTTATCTTCCAGACCTTCCTCTCATGGTTTCCTCACTCAGGCTTACACGTGCTGCCTGCCCAAATCTGCACACACATTTCAGCACCTTTAATGGCAGATTCACTAAGGAGATTTTAGCATCTGCTTAAAAATCAGCTGTAATGTATCCCTATCCCATCTCAGAGACACATCAGGAACAAACCTAAGTTTTTCCCCTTAAGTTTTAAGAGGTGTCAGTGGCTTCCTGAATGGGTCATTTTAATAAGGTTCTACCACAAACTGAATAAATAAAAATTCAAGACCACATGAAATACACGGGCTTTAATGACAAACATCCATAGGACAAAATTAATAGCCTCCAGTTCCCTATTTATATCATAAAAACTTTTAATTTCTGGAAGGCTGCTGCACCCCAGTGTATTTAGGCTGCCTCATTAGTTGCCCATTTGGAACGGCTGCTATCAGTATACGAAGGGTTTGATACTTAAGGGCATGAATGAACACACCAACATACGGCCTTGGGATGTCCACAAAAAAGCAAACAAAAAACCACCACAGATCTCAGGTACAGAAAAGCACCCAGGCAACACTAACTCCACACACTTGTCTGACAGCACATTTCAGGGATTCTTAACAAGCAAAAACCGCTGTCTCTGCGCTCTGCTCCCTGACAGCGCGAGAGCTCGTGGCCAGAGCCGTTCCCTACGTTTATTGACAGGGCAGACTCCACTGAAAGCTCATTTATAAACACAGTTGAGCAAGTTTGCGATAAACTTTTAAATAATTACACAAACAAGGCAGGAGTTAGATATAAGACTCGGCTCCACCGTCTGAACTTTTTTTTTAAGCATCGTTCCAAGAGTATGAGCAGTCTGATAGAGTTCAGCTGTGGGGGACAGCATGCCAACAAAATACATCTGTCACTAATAAGAACAACAAAATGGGGCCCATGAAGCCCTCTCCGTACTTCTGCATCAACTTCCAGTCATTCCTACCAAATTAGACCATTCATAGCACCATCGGTGGGGTAATAAACCAAATACTTCTAATAGCTGTACTAGAAAGTTTACCAAACAGGCAGCAGCAACAGATTCACTGAGCAGGAGCAGCAAGATGCTTTAGTACATCGTATGTACAAAAGGAAGCCTTACAACACACTCATGCTGCTGGGCTCCTAACTCTTGTGTTACTCTTGTAATTAATAGCATTTCAATTTCTCAAATTTACTGAATCACCCTTGCAATGATTTAAGATGCTCCAGACCTCCAATAAGTTTTACAAGAAGCACAAACATGCTGCAGAAACAGAAAAAAATGCTAAAACTATGGAATGACAGAGACAGTGTTTGATGGGTCGGGTGAGAGTAAAAACTAAGCCAAGAGGCCATGCAGGAGCTCCAGCAGCCATGGCCAAAATCACACCTCTGAGATCCAGCAGAAACAGAAACACTGAGGACATTATTCACAAGAAGCAAAGTTATAGCTTATTAGCTTTACCATGGCTGGAGCCAAGAGAGATTAACTTGAAGAAAAAGAATACTATGTATAAATTCATATTTCTGAGACTGAGATTGTTAATAATGAATAATAGAATATTAAGCTATAAATACTAAGCTTACTTTGCAAGTTATCATGCCTAAGGTAACATGGTGTGAATTCAAATCAGTCAATGCCTGACCTGCAGATTTCCTCTGCTGTTTCAAGTTCTTTTTTAATCTTAAAAAAAAAAAAAAGGTAAGTAATTGTGCAGGAAAAAACATCTTAAAAAAGTGAACATGTTGGGGAAATTAATTGAAAATTTTCTAGTTTCATTTAGGGGAAGAGGTCATTCTGCTTTAACCACCACATCATAGTAGTGACTAGTACAGAAACTAAACTAAAAGCCAGGCAAGGAGCACCACAGCCATTATGAAGTGCTGTTAATGTAATGCAGCTGGCCATCCAAAGCATTCCTGAGCGCATTTTATTTTGTCATTTAAGTATTATCCCATAAACGAGCAAGTTCTATGCAGAGGTTTGGTTGCACAAATTGCCCAAGCATCACTTTGCTCACCAGAGTCTTATTTTGACAGATTAGGTTCTCAAGTTGCTCTATCAGACTGAGTTGCATACAGCAGGCTCTAAACACACACAGCATCAAGCTTGACATCTTTCATTTGCCTTTCCCATCTCTATTACTTGACTGAGATACTCTTAACTCTCTAGGAGATACCACATCTCCCTCATACATCTACCAATTCAGTCTCTGCATTGTAGACTGAGAGCCAAGGGGCACATTTGCTGCCACCAGAAAGCAGGAATACGCTGCAAGAATTTGCTTTAAACCTGCAAAGCAAAGACGGGAGGCACCGTTACCTGCAGCAAGCCCTTAATGCTCTTTCCTGCGTTCTGTGTCAGCCTTCCTTTCTTTATCGACCACTGGGACACGGTTCCGCAGGGCTGTCTGGTAAAACACAATCCCGTCTACCAGATTTAAGACTGCACTAAGCTCGCTTGGATCTCTAGGGCCCACTGCAGAAGCAACAAAATATTACTGTATTTATCCACCTACGTGTGCAGCATCTTCTCCAAGAGGTATATGTAACTCAGCAAGAGGAAACTGGGTCTTCTGGCGAGACGAGGATCTCTCAGTGCCCTAGAGGGACACGGGTCCCTCTGCACCAGCTCATAGATCTGTATCATGCCAAACACCCCATGTTTCCTCCCAAAAAATAAATAATAAAACATGCCTGCAGTAGCTGCGGTGCAGAATAACACACACACCTCCCTCCTCCCCAGCAGCTGAGAACACCTCGACACCAGGCACCGGTTGCAGATTTGGTGTCTGTATGAAAACAGCTCCCCTCTCCCCCGCTGTTTTAGATACAGGGACTGACTCATCCATATGTTTTTTTTTCCTTTCATTCCAAGGCAGATATGAAAGATAATAGTCTTCATTTCAATGTTTAATCATATGCTTCATTTAACAAGTGCAAGAATAATTTAGTCCTGGCTATCAATATAAAGGAGATATTGTTCCTTTTGCTTGGCTATTTGATAGAGCAAGAAGCCTGGACTGTCTCTGCACCTCACACCAGTATTTTGGTTGCTTGCTCCAGTTTATGCTGCTAACACATTTCTCGAAGGGCACTGGATGCTCCCCAGACCTGTTTCCCCTGCTCATGTTCCACTGCTGCTGCTCTCCCTTGAACGGGGCAGAATTTGCTCCCGAAGAGGCAAATTCACAGCGCGGTGTCTTGTGCCACGGTGAAGAGCACCACACCACGTGCCACAGCTTCCTGGAAGCATCTCCCGTATGGCACACGATCCCTTGCCANGCACACCACGTGCCACAGCTTCCTGAAAGCATCGCCCTCCCGTATGGCACACGATCCCTTGCCAAGAACAAACAGGACAGTCCAGCATAGGAATCACATAACATTTGGCTCACATCTATTTTTTTCTGTTATTGTATGTTACTGTACTAAATACACTGCTCAGGTACTGTCCATTCTGGAAAAATCTCATTTCCTATAAAAAAACTTGGACTTAAATATAAGGTGATTAATAATCCAGAATGCCCTGTTTGGGTACTTAGTACAGAACTTGGTATGAATCCAAATCTCTAAACAGTGCAAGCACTGAGTTTTTGCACATTATATTTATGTAATTTAAATGTTTCCCGAAAAAGCATTTTTTCAGGCATACTCTCAATATTCTTTACTTAGAGAATAATCCCAAGACGTTTGACATTTTGTCCATCAATAGAGCACACAGCAAAATCATTTTATTAACTCTTATTTTGACTGGTTCTTTTTCATTCTAAAATACTTCTGAGGTCTACACGTGCACACTCCGCCATTTAAAGCCCTCTCCTTCCTCTACTCCTCATTGTGTGCACGTCACTTGGGATGGATGCATTAAATGGAATTTATCACTTATTTCCGGCACAAAAAGAAAAAAGCTTTTAAAATCTGAACACAGGTCCTTCAGAGATAAAGCACGCCAGGTTAAATCTAATGATATCCAAGGAAATTCTGTGCAAGCGATGAGCTGCTTGCTAATATGTCAATGCTTTAGGGAAGAAAAATATCAATTAATTTTCAGAGCATGCAACTAGCTATTGACCTTGAAGGCTATTTGTAACTTAGTTTAAACTTGGAAACTCAAAATCTGTAAGAGAAAACTCATCTCTAATTGGTTTTAACTTCACTGAAGAACGGCGCAGCTCTATAGAGACTCCAGAAAAAATAAGACAATCAGTCTGCAAAACAAACTCCCCCAAACCCTACCAAGTGTTCAACTATGACATATGCATATCTCTAGTCTCCCTCCCTCCAGTTTTGGTCATCGCCTCTGGAGATATTTGCCCGTCTCTTCTTTCAACCTTCTGATAAATAAGTAAAGAAATAAGTCATCAGCTCTGATAGCACCAGCCTGTCAGATCCTCATCCACACTTGTGCCAAGGCTTCTCCAATGCTCCTTTTTAATTCCAGGGGAATCACAGAGATGCAGCACCCTGGGCCAGCACACGGGCAAGGCAGGTGAAGGAAAATGCTGTTTTGCACAGTTCCACGGAACAGATGAGAGCCAGAAGGCAAATCTCTCCGCTGAGCTGGACTTGATCTCTAAAGCCTCTGCTGCCACAGCGCCCTTCATAGCGGAGCCCTAACTCGGACCGTGTCAGCTCTTCTGCAGCAGCAGGACGCGTTTCGCAGAGCGAGACAAGGGTCTTTCTCAAGTGAGAATACTGCTTTCCACAGCAGCAAGCAGGGGAAAGGAATTTAAGTGTCTCCTAAGAGCCATTTTAGGCTGCAGGATACATCCGTACAGCTTTAAAGCTAATGGTCTGGATTTTCAGGGTTCATGCAGGATACACACAGTCTTGCGTACTGCAGAGTCCATGCAGAAACAGTCTGGCATATCTATTCAAAAGACACAAGCTTATTCTCATCAAGTAACCCTGAGGGAGAGGGGCAAGAGAGAGACACCATATTTTGTTTCTTGTGCGTGCCTAGAAAAATAGAACTGCCCAGTTCACCATCCTATGCCCTAGCTTGGCCTCCGCAGAGGTTTCCAGGCCTGGGCAAGAGCAGGAGCGCTGCCTGCCTGGCTGCTGGCGACAAGCACACGTTCCTGTCCCCAAAGCCTTCTGGACCGGCCTCTGCAACGAAGATCGCGGAATTCCTTCAGCATTCCTTGGACGTGGAATAAAAACTTGTTCCTCGTGGCTGAGGACAGGCTCTGAAGGTGAAGTGACACACATTCTTCCCTCATCAGCTAATAACACAGATCAAGGCATAATGAGGTAGGATCCATTTTTGCTCTGTGAGAATTTAATGTGATGACTCTTTACAGGTGAGAAGTTCATTTACCCAGAAACCAGCAGCGGCCGGAGCTACCAGGTCAAGTGAGCTGATAGTTAAAGCTATTAACACTATCAAGCAATTAACCCTTATAAACAGGGCTTTCCTTCTCCTTGCAGCAAAGGGAACACAGAAAAACTGAACATTAAAGCAGATTTCTAATCTCCCAAATTCAGAGGCCTCCATGAAACTCCATGTTTCAATGACAAGAAAAGAAAATGGGTCACCTTTGATCATGGCCCACAGACCCACTTATCTGAGACCTTCATGATACTGGCTCAATAGCAGGCAGCAAATGAAGAAATTGAATAGAAATTCATTGACAAAATAAAAGCTCTCCAGCCCGATTGTGGTGAGTTCTGCAACATGCCCAGGCATCTGGAAGGCATCTAGAAGGTATCTCATCTCCACTCCCCACCAGACACAAAGCAATACATACCTTCTTTCTTCTGCTCTCTAATAACTTGCAGAAGCTAAATTGTCTGCTATTCCTGCAAAACAGCCTGAGCTGTTCGCAATGTCTAGCATTCTTTTTTTGTCATTAAATGTGCACCTTGAAGTTCTTCAAGTTTGAAGAATTATTTGAAGAGGGAAAAAAAAACAAATCACAGAGCTCCCAGTGTTACATTAAGCATCTCAGCAGCGCTGCTGCAGCTCTTCCTTCACAGCCAACAAGGGCTCAGTGCACAGAACAGCTTGAACAGGCAGGTGAGGAACCCAGCTGAAGGGCAAAGACAAAATCCCCACTGGGGTGCTGGGACTGGCTTGGAGAGCACCAGCCCAGTCCCACTCAGCGTGCCTGGCACCCTGGCAGCACTCAAATGCCTGGATCTTCCTTAAGTCTCTGTATAACGGGATAAAACGAGATGCTGCAGTTCAATGACACAGACCGAAGGGAATTAAGGTTTGACACTTCCCTGCTTAGAGGGGATAGAGATAAGCCTAGAGATAATTGCTACCTATGGTAATACCAATATGCAAAGCCTAACGCACACACTCCTTTGGATCGCGGCGGCAACTCCGAGACGGGGACAGGGAGCACGAGCAGAGCCATCTGGCACGGACACGGAGCAGGGGATTCTCCCGCGAGCGGACACGCTCCCCTGCCGAGCTGTGCTTGGCCTCCCGTGGATCTGCCCGCAGACACCTGCACAGCCACACTGCCAGCAGGACCAGCCCGGTGGCCTCCTCACCCTGTCACACGTACGTCCCTGCTGGCGTCCCCTGGAACAGGGCAGCACGACAGGGTCCCGCTCATCCGACTCTCCAGGCTGCTCAAGCGCATTAGCTGCTACTCGGGACTCGGGGAAGTGCAGGTTAAAAAAGAAATAAGGAGGTGCAGAGGGGACAGGAATCCGAGGACTCGCGAGCTCAGGATGAGCTGTGTTGGGCTTAAAACATATTGTTTAGGGCTGGAATTTGAGGACTATTTTCAGTGCCTTTGGTCCCAGGAAACTTATATTCTTTTGCTTCACTGTGCAGGCTATTAGCCTTGATTAGAAGTGCATTCCCTCAGTCTAAAACTGGTAACAAAAGGGACTTTTACCCCCTCCCTCAGGCACCCACAAAGGACATTAAAGACAAAAATCTCACTACAGCAGGAATGGGTAGTTTTTAATTACACCTTTTTTTAAAAAAAGAAAAAACACATTTCTTCTCAATATGAACTTAGTGGAAAAGGTTACCATTTACTGGAAATTACTTATCTTATGATTTCTCCGTTATTCTACAGCCATTTTACAGCCTCTCCCTTTCTGTCCTCCTACACAGAATTAGCAGAAACCTTTTCTAGCAGTTAATCTGAGCCAGCTATTTCATTCTTGCTTGGCAATATTTTCAACTAGAGGCACATCCAGTCTCCAGGAAAACCAGTTATGCAGCAACAGGGTGGGACAGTATCAGAGAACACACAGTAACCAAAAAACCAATATGGCCCATGAAAGGACAAAATTATATATATTTTTTTCAATAATAGTGTAAAGAGAAAGCCAGAAAATTTGAGACTCCTTATAGGTGACTTTCTTCATCTGTAAAGGTAGAAGGCCAGACTCATATATCCAAAAGGAACAACTTCGAAACAACTATGCCAGCCATAATCCAACATCAAAACCACATCCCTAGAGGCTTAAGATCATCAACTTGGCTCATAAACCTTCCACCAATTATGAGAGGAAGAACTTCAAAGTAGTTTTTCCTCTGTTTCACTCATGGAGCTTGAGTGAACTAAAGCAGCTTCTCTATCAACCAGATTCTTGCTGGCGTGGATGGAAAGATATTGCTGTGCATCTATTGACTGACTTCAACCGAGCATTTTCTACTTGCCTTGGAATCAATTTAATATCATTGCTGAAAGCAGTAAGGATAAAAAAAGCTGGACTGATACCTTTGATCTACACAGATTTACCTGGCTCCAGCAGCTAAAGCATTGCTGAGATGCTCTTTAAGACATTTTCCCTTCCTTGGGATTATTTTGCAGTTCATTCAATAAAGCAGCAAAACAATTTCCTGCCAAAGTAGGAAATGAGCTTTGGAGTGATTTTAAAAGGTTCAGAAAATATTAGAAACAGAGATTTAGCAGAAAGTGCTTGGAACCCATTGACCTTACAGACGAGTCAGAATGTCATTTCCTCAGCCATCAAAACCAACATGTTCAAAGACAGGCGGGTGAAATGTCTCTGCTGTGAGACACATTTTACTGCCTTCCGTCTCAGACGGACTTGCAAAAGCAAGTCTGAGAGTCACATACCTCACACCCCTCTTTCACTAAGCTGCTGCCATAATATTGCTCTGCAGGAAAACTAAGTGAAGAAAAATACTCGAGAGTGCAAGTCTTCTCCAATTGTGCAGAAAAAGTGACATCAAGTTCAATTTTCAATGAGAGACAAGTTACGTGTACAAGTCCAGGCCTCTGTTCTCGTTGCGTAAGAATATTAATGCTATTTTATCCACATAGGCTGAATTTTTTGGAAGAGCAATTACCCTATCTTCCACAGCAAAGCTAGCACAAGGAGGCCCTGAACTTGGTCACAGCTGCAGGGCACTGCCAACTAGTTCAAATAATAGCTGCTCTTTTCTCCTCAAGTTCAACATCCTTTTGTTTTCGCAAACACTGTATCATTTTTGTGCAGTAGGATGCCTTTCATACACAGCCTCGTTGGAAGCAAAGCTAGGGAAGTTCCTCAATTATTAATGATCCCTCTTCATTTTCCAGAAGGCTAGTGATACTGCTACAAAAACAAAAAAAGAGGAGGGGAAAAACCAGCAACAATAAAAAAGAGTTGTTGTTGAAGCTCCATTTTACCTGTGGTAGATGAAAAGTGACTGCACCTACTTATTTCAGCTCTAATAGTTCATTTTCCATCTACTTCTGACTCAGCACGGTGCCTAGACCAAGCCGCACTTCGGTCTGCAACACGCTCTGCTCTGAATTCACTGCCCAGTGATCAAGTTAGTGTTTTGCTGCCAGAGTAGCTGTTAGACATCTCTGCTTCTGCATTTACAACATGCAACCCTAAAACTGACACACAGCAGAGAGCAAGTTCAAAAAGGTACTGCTGCTCTAAACCTGCAATCTCTGCTGAGAAGTGAAACAAGGTGCTAACACAACCAAAATACATCCTTGCGGTTTGTCAACGAACTATACCATTGCTTAGGGTCTTTCTTCTATTTTCAAAAAGCCCAGGGCTTTGAACAGTGGCCAGCGCCTGCTAGGCAGTTTTCCATCCACTGCACAGGGTGGGTGAAGCTTACCAAAGGGAGTAAAAATAAATAAATGGGAATAGAACAACCACACATGCTGATTTCAAGGACATAACACTGCATTACATTCTGCTCCTCTTCATAAAGTGCAGCACCTGGCCCACTGGCACGTTCAGGGAAACGGTACTGCAAACAGCACCTCCTCGGGCCGGGGCTCGGGGCAGCGGGAAGGGGAGGTTGTGCCCAGGCCCGTCTGGGCGCTGCAGCAGCCGCTGCCCCTCTCTGCACGGGCCGTTTCCCCATGAGGTCTCGCTGGAAGCTGCCAGGGCCCACCCCGGCTCAGGGTAAAGCAAATTCTGACTTCTTGTTTTGTCTCATTAGCAAGGTTTGCGTTAGCAGCAGCGAAATGCGAGTCATTTTGACGGCTTACCAGAGGATCTAGGAATCGCTCCAGGACTTTCTGAATGAGAAATCAACTAGAAGTGCTGCTGTACAGTTAGCTTTCATATAATCCTCCTTCTGTTTTAGCTAACCAAATACTAATAAAGGGTAAAAACGGGGTCTAAGACTTCAGCCTCGATCCTGTAGAGTAACAGCATGGTTCCAAATATTCCCACCAGCTTCCCCATGGAGCTCCCCATGCTTCCTTAACTGCAAACATGTGAGAATTCCTTGCAAGACTGAACTTAAAGTAGTATCTGTTTTTATCAGCAGTTAGATTTGCCTATTGGACTGTAAACTCAGCTCCTCAATGTGTGAATATTTGTGTGCCCAGCCATGAGCATCAGATTTCCTTGCACAAGGGGGGGATCTCCAACACAGCTCGTTCTGGTCAACACTTCCAACAGATGCTTTGAAAGGAACAAATGTAACTGCTGATTACTATTCAGCACATTGCTTTTCCCAAACAGAAACAGACACCAACCATTTCCATCCAGGACTTTCATATGTTCCCTTTAAAAAGGAATCATACAAGATTTTTCCAGCAAGAGTTTAAACTCTCAAGTTTCTGTCCAGTCCCGTCACCACTGGAGACACCACCAATGTGTTCCAATGAAGTGAAGAAACCAAACAAGCAGCTATGATGGGGAACTCTCCTCTCTGAGTCCAATACTATATAGGAGAAAAGGGCACACAACATACCAAAATATTATTTTATTCCCTAGCCTTAATTCTCTTAGTTAGCTTAAGTCAGTAGCACACGCACTGAAGAGCTATAACTCTGCAAACACCTACGTAGAGGATTCTGCTTGGCACCAAAATGCAGGAGGCCCCTTCTGAACTCCACGGATAAGAAACTTTCCCAGACCCCAATAAGGAGGGAGTTGGGAGGAGCCCATGGCCGTGCAGCGCATGGTGAGTGCAAAGCCCCAAGGACAAAATCCGCCTTGTGACAAGGTCAAATTGATACAGCCCAAGAACAGCACCCCCAGTTTCTCCAATTCCACCAAGTGTCACCTTCAGTGATGTTTATCCCGTTTTTATCAGCCATTTGGGCTACAGGATTTCAGCAGTGCTGCTACACCTAGACTGGCTACAAGTGTCAGTCCCCAGCAACTGCAGTGAGTGCCTGAAGAAAGGAGAGAATTTAACCAAACATCAGCTTTGAATGAAGACGGTCATTATTGATTCTCATCAGACACAGCTAAGCAGACAAAGAAAATAACTTCAGCCAAATAAATCCTTAATTTTTCCCCCACTGAGATAAGATTACAATAGCGTTCCAATCTTTATCTACATTGCTTTGAGAGTTGCACATATGTGCTTTTTATTAGCTTTTGGCTAAGCAATTAGATGGATTTTCAGTTACTTCCAAAAATGTTGCAGGATGACTGAACTGCAGTTAATTCTGGTGTTTCACTAAAATGGGATTATGAAAAATGCAGCAGGGTTCTCTAGCACTACAGCCAATGCATCTCAATTTCGCCCTTCCATACATAAACGTGTTATATTTCATATTGAAGCTCTAGCGCAGTTTCCAAGAAGGAAACTATAACCAGAAAAACAGCAAAACTCATTGATTTGTAGGGAATAGAATGAAAAAAAAAAAAATCCATACACACACTTGGGACATTCCCTGGCAGATGATGACCAATTTTCCTATGGTTCTGCTACAGAAAAAGCAACTTCTTAATATTTGGGGATTTTTTTAAAGCCATAAAGCAAATCAGAAAATTACGGCTGCAACAAGCTATCTATTAACTCTAATTAGCAAATATTTGTTGTCTGGATTTAAAACTTCCCAACTTGGTGTTAATGAACTGTAACACTATGGCAGCAAAAGGCATTAATAACAATGCCAGACTGCAGGCTGAAAGATTTAAAGTGGTTGCACTGAAAGAAGTCGCAGACAAACTATTCACCTTGCAATGTTGTATTTTAACTCCATATTCTGCTTGAAAGAAACAAGAAAAGATTCTTGTAATCTACAAACATAGACAAAATAAGCTTTGTTTTTGATTTTTGTTTTCCCTTGCATGAAAGCAACTGAACAGTGAAACTTGGTTTTAAAATTGTCTTGATTCCTATCCCACATTCTCCCAACTACCACCTCTCCTTCATCACACCTTTAAAAACAGTTATACTAGTCACCATAGCAGCATCTGGCTGTGGCAGACAAACTTGAGCGGTTCCAGAGATCCAGTTAGAAGGTTGGCAGAGGTTTGTGGGGTTTTTTGGATGGTTTGGTGGGGCTTGGGTTGGAGGGTTTCTCCCCCCTCCCTTTTACAGCTAGAGTTTATTACAAAAATAAGTTATAAAAAAAATTAAAACTTGTAATTAATGAGCCACCACCGTCTCGTTGATTTGTCCCCATGTTGCTCTGTAATCAAAACCACAAGACTTAGTATATGATTAAATCTCAAATCATTTCAATGTTTTCAAGCCATCTTGTTTAGTAATTATTCCAAGATCAGGAAAAGGGAAATACAGAGCCTCACACATCTGCCTTGTTCTACCAGCAGAGCTGAGTACGACAGAAGAAACATCCAAAAACAAAAGTTTTGAGCTCTCCAGAATGGGAAAAAGTCCCAGAAGTTGGCTTTGAATTTTTATCTTTAAGACTCTAGACATGAGTAAACAAGAGGAAGCAGCCTGAAGCCCGCTGCATCGCGGGGCCGTTCCAAGACACTTCCCGAAGCAACAGCCCTGCCGCTCCGCGCGCAGCACCACGGCCCCGTCCCTCCAGCTCCATCCCAAGCTCTCCCAGCTGCC